>JABUQX010016354.1:15000-25000 GCA_015478945.1 Trachelipus rathkii | reverse complement strand
TTGCTAGTATATGATACTAACAGTGAATTCAGTTGGTGACGGGACATGATTCAAAGTTGGAAAATATTTTAAATAATTCATTTAAAATCACATTTATATCAATAAAATTAAAAAAAAATGAAATATCTCGAAAAGTACGACACTTACAGAAAAACCAAGGATCATGTTGATTATCAGCTTCCACCTTTATTACATATCGATTGTGAATGAATTCGAACCACATTTCATAAAATTTGAAGTGAAAATGCTAAAGTCAAATTGACACTTAATATTAAGCAGCTTCACACCTCTAAAAATATTAAAAAACATAACCTTTACTTATAATGTATATATATATAATGTAATTGAAATACAAAGCTTATTTATTTGAATTATTTCACTCTGGATTGTTAAAAAAAAAAAAAAAAAAAAAAAAAAAACGCTGCAATTTCTGAACATACAACGTACTAAAATGTTGCTAGAGACATGCATAAATCGTTCCAGCATTTACTCCGTCAGTTTTGATTTTTTTTTTTTTTCAATATATTGCCAGTATATGATACTGAATTTAAATGGTGACGGACATGCTTCAAAAATATATAGGACCTGTTTTGTTTTATGACTCCGTCAGTGTTTTTTTTTTTTTTTTTTTTTTTTTTTTTTTTTTTTTTTTTTTTAAATATTATTGCTGTAATATATACTAACAAAGAATTTAAGTGGTAACGGACTTGATTCAATTTTTTTAAATATTAAATTAATTATTTAATCACTTTTATAGTTAAATTGTTTTTCGAAAAAGTGAAATCTATATATATATATATATATATATATATATATATATAATTCCATAAAAGGGCCAGGAGAGTTATCTCGAAAAGTATTAGACTTACGGAAAAACTAATTACATATTTGGAATCCGCATATAAAGCTTATTATATGTAAAGTCGTTTTATGAATTAAAACTAACGAATACCCTAGAGTAGACCGCATAGATATCAGGAGTCGGGTCTCTCGGCCTCTAGGTGGACGACGGGGGGACTTCGTCCCCCCCTCTGTCCCCCATCGGCTCGAACCCCCTAATGGAAATATACGCTTCCTTGAACCTTAACCTCAACTTACTCGCATAGTTCATTGACTAAATAAAGTTGCTTAAAAAACTGAATAGACTATTCATTATTATTAGTTATATATTATTATATATTTTATTTATTTTATTATTATTATTATTATATTATTATTATTATTATTATTATTATTATTATTATGCAAAATTTGTAGGAAAACTGTACTGGACTACCGAGGTAACCTACTTAACTTAACCTAACGCTAACATAACTAAAATTAATTTTCATTAATATACCAGTTTGTGATCAGGAACTTATGAGGTCAGGTTGTACCGCTAGCCTTGTGAGGTTGTTGGACTATTATTCCTCACTAGTCACGTACACGTTTCTACAAATTTTGCCATATTATTATTATTATTATTATTATTAATTATTATTATATTATTATTCATTATTATTATATTATTATTATTTTATATTATTATTATTCATTATTATTATTTTAGAATATTATTTGAATTAAATTCATGTCTAAAAAAAATTTCCTTTAACAAAGGTAGTGGAGCAAAATAATGCATCAAAGAAATGCTTTTTCTTTACAAAAAATTCTATCGCAAAATCAAAGCCTTACACAATATTTAGCCTAGGTTGTATAAAAGTATTGAAAAGGTGTCAGAATTTAGTATTAAACGTACGTATTTTAGGATTATGGCAATTCTTCTTTGTTGTGTGTTTTATTTTACAGAAAAAAAAGTAAAAACGTAAAATTCTCAAAATAATTTAGTCCTTGTACTTTAACTTGTGTGTTTTACAAAAAAGTAAATTTATTTAGTTCTATTGTTTCAATAACAAACAATTAGAACAAAAAAGTTCAATCTTTTAACGCTATGAGCGTGGTGGTCCATTGTGTTCGATTATAAGTTTTAAACAATAAAATCGGTCTAACTGGAAGCTGATAATCAACAAGAGCCAAAACCAATTACATATTTGGAATCAGCGTGTAAAGCTTATTACAAAAATGTAAAATGAAAAATAAAAAAAAAGCTTAAAAAAAAAAAAATATAGGGGCTCGAGCCGACGGGGACAGAGGGGGACGGGGAGCGTTTTCCCATACCCGTTAGGGAGGGCGAGGAACCCCCCGCGGACACCAAATTACCCAAAGAGCGGGGGTTCCGGAGCCCTCCCCGGAGGGGGGAAAATAGTCCTACCGTCGTTCCGCCGGAAGGCCGAGAGACCCCAACTCCTGCCATCTTTGCGTTTTCCCTTGGGTCCCTTTTAATTAAAAAAAAATAAAAAAAATTAAAACTGCGGAGTCGTAAAAACGTCAACTGGTCTTATATATTCTTTGAATCGTTTTTCACCTTGAAATTGCTGAAGGATCAAATAACAAAAAAACTATATAGAAAAAAAAACAAAAAAAAATCAAAACGGACGGAGTCGTAAAACATAACAGGTCCGTATAAATATTTATATATAATACTATATATATAGAATAATTATATATATAGTCACGAATGATACCCTACTTGATGTGATATATTAGTTTACTTCACTTCTGTTTTCATATTTGATTATAAATTTATACTTAATATTCACCACTCCTAATCGTGAATTAAGAATAATTCTTTGATAGGTAATGGTACCAAATATATAATCCTAATCCATTAGTCTGTAGAGATTCTTACTTGACTATATCAGTATACAGTGATGTACTTGTCTTTTATCCTAGTTTCTAGCCTGTGTTATATTTATCTATGTTGCTAGGCGACAAATAATACTTATACATAAATAGTTTGCTCATCGATCTGTTCTGAAGCACTAGCCCCATAGATGCATACTCAGAACTCGTGTAATGAGCGGACTATCATTAAGAGTCATTTGACAACGTTCCCAAGGAAATATCCGCATGCACTACTGGATGCCTTGGAGCTATGTGTTAGAAAGTTTACTACGCGAGTGCAAGTTTCTCCCTCATAGAATAGGACTCTAATGCCTTGTGATGTGTTACTTGTTTATGTAATAATAGTATTTAGCTACAACGCTCACAATAATAATATATTTACTTATAGTATGATACCTCTAAAATAATAATATTTTACTTTTAATATTGTATTTCTCCTTAACAATAGTGTTTTCTCTCTAACTCCACTGAGTACCTATATATATTACTTTATCAGTGTATTCTCGTTAAATATGTTATAAGGCATTGAACTGTCATAACCATTAAATATTTATGATTATAGAACAATTATAATGACAACTTATTATATAATACTTTATTTTCTTTCACTAAATATTGGTGATCATACTTTTATATATCTACATTTAGTAGACCTACTCTACATACGCTTTCCTTTATATTTAGTATATATTATGATGTGTGTTGTGTGTGCTGTTGTGATGTGTATGTATAGGTGTGTGTTTATATGTGTGTTGGTTTTCAAATGCTTATTCGATGACTTATTCTGTAAAATGTAATTTCTTTCGTTGTCTTTGAAATCAATTGAACAATATATTGTTTTTCACTAGTATCATCATCATGGAAGATGGGTTAAAAAACTTGGATTTGTAACTTGGATATCAGAGAGGTTGCTACTGTGCAAATATTATCTGCTTATAAAGTGTCAAATTTCATGACCATTTCACTTATCTTGCTCCCACTGAGACAATATTTGAAACTATATTCATATCGTACTAGAGCATGATTTATATTACCTTTAATTTGACCTTCATTTTAAATAACACTCTTCTTTGGTATTTCAACAGTCGAACAACAGTTTCAATTGAAGCGTTGATATAAACTTTTTTCTTTTAGTTATTTTCTCATATGATGTTAGTTTTTTAGAGCTTCAATAGAATTTGAAATGATGATCCATTCACTATTTGTTAGCATACTTTTGATTTGTTTTCGGAACTAAACTTGCAGACAAATTCAGAACTTTCCTCTTCTCATTTTAATGCGCGATGTATCTATCATTATGTACCCAAGGCGTTTACTGTTACATTTCGTAAGTGTATTATAATTAATATTCAAATTTGGTTATTGCAGCTTTTTTTTATTTTGTTGCCATATTTGGCCATGTTGGGGAGCTACAGAGTCATTGGAAAGAACAACAATAATTAATTCAACACTCTAAAGGCATTAAGATATTATCTCAAGCTGAACTTATCTTCTCTCATACATGAAATAATCACTACTCGTTGTTTCATTGTATATTAAAGTTATTTTGTAACATGAACTCCGTACCAAATGTGTTTGAGACGAATAAATTCATAATAAATATTTATGGACATTTAGCTACTTAATTTTCCAATATACAAAGACAGAATGCCGATGATGAAGACATTTTAACAGAAGACGCAACCTCTTTCAACTATCTTTTATATTCAATCTCGAAATCGATACAACAAAGAATCAGCACGCTATTCACATTCTATCCCGTGATTATACTTCTATTTTTTAAATTTAATTTACTGTTATACCTCTTAGTAGTGATCATAATAATCTATTTATATACCGTATATTATTAGTATAAGATATATATATATACAGATATTGGATAGTATCATCTTAATATAATCTTATATTTCTACCAATAGTATTTGTACCTAAGGGTCATCCACTAGACTGAGTATCTAAATAATATTTGACCTTTTCAGATTTACTAATTCACTCATCTACATTTCGCGTTCCAGAGTTTGACCATATAGAGATGTAACTGCTCAAGTGTATACCGCTTAAAATTTTCTATTACTAGTTGAAAATTGACAACCATATATGGCACATTATAGCAAACATATTTCATACATAGCTTTTCTATTGGTTCAACCCTATTATTTTAATGCTTATATCACCTAAATCTATTAACTAACTACTATTTACTTCAGATATATGATAATCAAAATTACTTTATCACACTATCAATATTGGTCATTATTATATATATACCTATGCTAATACCAGTACATAAAAGTATTGTTACTACACCTATAATCTCTTATTTAATAACATTAATAACGGTAAAAATTTTAGTGCAATTATGATTTATATATTAATATTATTATGAGTCAGACCATCAAATGAAAAGATCGATCTGATTGCTGCTCTTAAATTATCAGTTTCTTGTTGGGCGTCATAATAACCTATATATTTCACAACATTATAATGATATCATAGAAACACCTGGTGAGTTTTTTAATCTCTTCATTTTTTATACCAATCACAGTCTTATTCCATAGTAACGTTTTCTCATTTTTCTAATTCTTCATTGCTGTAAGTTATTATATACAATTAATTATTCTTAGTTATATGGCGTAAAATGTGTTTGCATACACTCTATACTATTATGGATTATATTTCTTCAATCACTCCTTTAGTATATTGTTCAAGTCTCCATTCGCGACTGTCAAGATTGTGACTCATGTTAGACAAATTTAGTCTATTTACTGTGTATACTGATCACATAAATTCTTGACTACTAAGACTAAGGCAATACCATCACTCAATTTAATTCATGTATCATATTAGTTAATACCATCTTTTCAATTATTATATAATATCGCGCTGTTGATCACTATCATCAAATTCTCTTACATAATAATAATCTCTTAACGATCTATTCACATTTTACTATTTTACATATCCGTAATTATATTCATAGTACTCACATTACTCATTTTTTTAATTAGTCTTTCTAACTCCGTATTAGCCTCTTTTGTATTGCTATCTCGAAAGTATTGTTTATTTAACTATTATATTATATTGATATAATTTCCAATATGTTATTGCTCTTCATGAATATATTCAGATATATAGACATATCTACATAATCACACCATCACATAGGCACTCTCCTCTTATGAGCTTTTATACTTATGATATAATCCATGTGAGGGTAGTCACATTAAAAATCTTTAATTTATATCAGATCATTCCCATTCGTTTTAATACGAGTGCTCATCACCATTTCATTCAATTAATTATATCTGTATTTTATATCCTGAGAATATAATACGGTAGTATATTAGTATCTCACTATGAATTTATTATTTATATATTATAATCATATTCTTCATCTTTTAATAAACGTCAAAACTATATAAACCATCTTGTATAGTGATTCATATCTTTATAATCTAGTTATTGTGACGTAGTGAGTACGACTCAGTTCTGCAATATATATACTAAAAAGTATATTAATATTCACGAGTAAATATGTTGTACAGGTTTTCTAAAATTTCTCGTAAAATTTTGAATAATAATTATATATAATATTATTGAGTTAGTATAATGTTTTACTATATATACGTTGCGTAGTTTTCGATCTACTAATCTACGTATTTGAAATTTAATCTTTGTATTCAACTCCATTTATTACCTTATATATATATATATTGTATATTTATTATATCTTTATATGCGCAGATCTTTATAATAGTATTGTAATATATTTATAATTACCTTTACTATATAGCTTTGTAGTATGAGTTACTCTACTTAATACCCACTTAATTAGCTTCATAGTAAATGAGCTCATTATATAATTTGAGTTGTGAGTATTTCTGTTTTTAGGTGAGTGGGTATTTCTAATCTCCAATAGCAGTCATACCTATTTGTGAGTATTTACTAAAGTTTATTTACCTTATTAATAAAGTGTACTGTTTTGAAATTTCAAGGGGAGAGAACTATGTGGGAAATATTCTTCTATTTTACTCATTATTTTATTTCTATACATCTATTTTTAATTTTATTTTATTAAATTTAATTATATATTAATCCAAGTAGCATGCTATATATAGTATGGATATAAATATCTAAACATAAATCTGTTAAGGAAAAAAAAGAAGGTATACTCAGTTAATATACTAGTGATATTATACACGCATTTTTGCATATTATAAATTACTGTTCTCACAGCTAGCTTGTGAAACCAGAAAAATATTAGAATACTTAAGCTATTATTAGAAAAATCAACTTCTCTTAGTTGATTCCTGTTTACTGTAGTCTTATAAAACTGTGAAGGTGAGCTGAGTTTTGCGAGGCATTACATCTCTTTCAGACACAATCACTATATTATCAACCATTTTAATCATCTTCTATTATATTATTCCTCCCAATCTCTTCGTCTGTAACATTCTTAATATCACTATAAAACAACTGGAAAACAAAAAATTGAAGAAAGAATAAGGTGAATAATAAAAAATAGTATACTTATATCAAAAGAATTACAGCCCCCCCCCCGCCTATGGAAACAAAATCACACATTCCATCTTACTGCCCAGTAATCACCGACTGCTTTGCATCACACTACAGTGTTAAGCGACGCCGCTTCTTATTTATGGTGCGCGTGGCGCAATATATTCATCTCAACTCACAGCTATCATTAGAATTTCAAAAATGCGTGAGCCATTACAATTTCGTAATAAGTCTTCTAAACTTAATAAATACTTATATACTTGGTTTGATCGTTTCACCCTATAGTTCAAATAATTTAATTATAGTGGATGTGTAATGATTTACACACTCACAGCGCAGGCAAGGACTCCATCAATTGTTCAATTTCCCGTGTTCTTATACATATATCTATGTCCATAATTCCTCATATAAAGATAACAGTTTGTTTTAATTTAGAATAGTCCTTTTCTGTCTCACACCCTTCCTTTCTAAACTATTATTTAGAGTAGAATCTACACATGCCATTAGATAAACACACAATATTTGTTTTTCTCTTAAAACCACTCACTCTCTCGAAGATGTAGGAAGGGAGCATATCAATTTTTTTTCAGTATTGCGAGCTCCCATTAGACATACATATAGACATATTATATAATTCCCTATCCATTCAAGTTATATAGTATACTTATATAATATATACAATATGTATGATTTCCTTCAGCTCTATTAGTACAGACTAGCCTACTATTGTAAATAAATAAATTATTCTGTCTCTCCTTATTCCCATAAAATATATTTTTATAAAATATTAATAAACGTATATAGAAAGAATTATTAAATAATAAAAATTTGTATTACTATATTTTATACTCAAATATTTAGTAGTACTAAGTAAACTACGATTGAATAGAAGACAAAAAAATAAAAATAGAATAGTAAATATCATATAATTACCATTTTTCAAAAATGTCCTAGTAGTAGTTTTGACACTCTCTACTATACTGATAGATTGTACTCTCAGAAGATGATATATCTTTTAGATGTGTGTGACTTCAATTTTTGTTCTCTTTTATGTTGACGTATTTACTTTATTGATATATACTAAAGGCTCAATTAATCGCTCTGCGAATAGGTATCGCAAAACGAATACAACGTAATATAATCGGTATTATCTCGTTTCTGAAGAATATCCGTGAGAATAACTCCGCAAATTTATAACTTCAAAGCTAATAATCGCCACTAATCCCTAAATTTATAATATATGCCGTCACCCATAAATAAATTGCTAACTAATTATGTAGTTCAATTTGAACCATAATATTCTAATTGCTTATAAAGTAATAATTATTATCCCAAATAGAAGAGGGTGTTATCAACCTTTCTTCCTCATATAGTTTTTAATCCTAATATAATTATTATTTCTAGCGTGTATGTTGTGACATAAAATAGTTTATTAATATATATCTGATTTGCATATCAATAATATTTAGTAATAGTGAAATTATAACTTACAAGTTTATACCCCTAAAATACCTGGGCTATTAATCATACTATAACCCTCACTTATATATTATTATAATACCATACTATTACGTCACGTTAATTACCCGCCTATAAATATATAATATTATTAATATACGCTTCAGTATTCATTCTAAGTTAATAATATCCACATTTTACAATAAAATGATGGGGTAGATATGATAGAATGTAAATTTCAGTCTTATCAAATAAAGATATGACATGTACATTATAAATATAAATATATTATAATATAATAATATATAAAATATATTATATATATATAATATTATATATATTTATATATATAATATATCATATATATATATATATAATTATATATTATATATATATATAATATTATATTATTATAAATAATATATTTATAAATAAATTATATATAATATATAATATATATATAATAAATATATACTATTATAATAAATTATAATAAATAATATATAATATTATATTAATTATAAATAATAAGATAAATATAAAAATATATATCCTCTCTATTACAATTAATATATATCATCAATAATATTAAGTAAATAATTATATAAAATATATTAAAAACTATGTATATATATATAAATTTATAAATATAATAATATAATAATTATAATATATATATATAAAATATAACGTAAAATATAAATAATATATAATAAACATAATATAATAAAGCATATATAAAAATATTATATATTATATAATTAAACATATAATTCAATACATACTAAAAACTATAATATAACTATTATATTTTCATAATTTCGTCAAAAATATATTTTCCTAATTAACTACTTGGAAATGTATTAAAGAATAAAAAATTGTAGTAGGTTGTTGGGTTAAAACCCCAAGAACTCCAACACATATCTTTTAACTCATAAGCTTAACCTATACATATATATAATATATATATTATATTATTACTACCATATATATATAATATATTATTCATATATATATATATACTAGATATAATGATATAGTATATATATATATTATATGGCATATTTTGTAGTACTGTGCAAAAATTTAAGTAAATAACTTAAACCTAACCTAACCTAAACCTAACCTAACTAATTAACCAACCTAACCTAACCTAAATAATTTTCATGATTGTACCATCTATGGGATCAGTAAATTTCCAGTTATGGAATACGCTAGACTTGATTGTTATTGAAATACAACCTCAACTAGTCAGTAGATATCGACAAAAAAGCCCATATATATACATATATATATATTATAT
>JABUQX010016354.1:2500-10000 GCA_015478945.1 Trachelipus rathkii | reverse complement strand
AGAAACAAATAAAGAAATTTTTAGAGGTACTAAAGAATTATTGTGAGACGTGTAGCATCTGCCTAAAATATAAAAGGAACAAACCAACTCCAGTGGTGGGTTTTCCTTTAAGTAAAATCTTTAATGACACCATAGCTATGGATATTGGGGAGTTAGACAATAACAAATTTTTAGTTATTGTCGACCTAGCAACGAAATATACACATGCAGAATGGATAAAAGACAAGACACCTGTTACGATAGTCAAGAAGATCCTACAGACATGGATTAGGTTATTTGGACCTCCTAGAAGAATTCTTTCTGATTGTGGATTAGAATTTCACAATGAAGAAGTGAAGTACCTCACAGAGGGCTTTGGCATAGAACAATTGAGCACGGCAGCTGAAAGCCTGTGGAGTAATGGGATTTGTGAGAACTCTGTTGGGATCATTAAAAATTGTTTAAGAAAACTAAAAGAAGACAACATTCATGATAAGGAGACAGCGTTATACTGGACACTAAATGCCAGAAATTGTTTGAAAATGCAGAATGGGTTTTCTCCACATCAGCTTGTGTTTGGAAGAAACCCAGTTATACCCAGTATAGATCATGATGGAGAGATAATACCTACTTCAACAAATTATGGAAATGACGATGAAATTATGAGACATACTTTGGAAGGATTATCAAAGGCAAGACAGGCTTATATACAGATAGAATCGTCCGAGAAATTAAAAAGAGCTTTGAATCATCAGATAAGAGAACATAAAATTGAAGAAGTACAAAGTGGAGAGGAAGTATATTACAAGCGAGAAAAAGAAAATAGATGGAGAGGACCAGCAACAGTTGTGGGAAGAATTGGTAAAACAGTAGTGGTGAAACATGGAGGGACCCTTCGAGAAATAGCTAGAGTACACATAACCAGGATAGCGAAAAATACTGAGCAGAGAGCAAAAACGAAAGATGAGGAAGAGACAGATCAAAGAACAATGGAACAAGATCCTAATAATACCGAAAATGAAGAGGTTTATGATTCTGACGATGAGATGATAAAAGAAAGGGATGAAGAAGAAGAGATTATTGATGACTACCAAGAAGAAAATCTTTTGGAAAACGCTGAAGGAACAGAAGTCGAGTGTGACCGGGAAGGGTCTATTGAAGATCAAGATCAACGGGAAGAGAATAAGCAGGTTAAATTGACAAAGATCAAAATTGAGAAGAATAAAAGATATATGATTAAGAACACACAAGGGAAATTACAAGAAGTGACAATATTGGGGAGAGCAGGAAAAGCTACAAGCCAAAGATGGAGTGATTGTTACAATGTAAAAGACAACAATACCAGAGATGTCACCTGGATTGATGTAAAAGATTACGATACTATTGAAAAAATAGAAGACGATCATGATGTATATAGAGGATTTGAAGATGAGGAAGTGTTGGAAGCGAAAGTGAAAGAAATGGAAAACTGGAAGAACAATAAGGTGTATGAAGAAGTGAAATTTGCTGGTCAGAATTGATTAGTACAAAATGGATAGCGACAGAAAAAATTATAAAAAATGAAAGAAAATGTAAAGCTAGATTAGTAGCAAGGGGATTCGAGGAAGAAGATAAAGAGGTCTCAGTGGATGCTCCAACATGTTCTGTTTAAGTCCTAGAATGTTTATGTTGTTTACGGGTGAGACATTAGAGCCATCAAAGAGGATGGGAAAGTTGAGAGGTATTTTAGAGAGGGAGATATGAAGAAGTTGAGTTTTCAAAGAGTTGAACTTCACAAGATTACAGTTACCCCACTGAGAAATTCCGACCAAATCGGCAAGAATTGAATCAGAAAGCTGTAGACAAGAGGCAACTCTAGATACAAACGAGGGAGCACAATTAAAATGAGTGGAAGAATGGAGAGTTGAGTCATCTGCATAAGAGTGAACAGAGTAGAATAGTGCAGCTAAGAAAGATTGGTTGAGGTGGAAAACGTAGGAATGAATAGTTGGAGGAGTAAATACAGAACCCTGAGGAAACACCACCAAATTAATAAGAAAGGAGGAAGAGGTTGCTCTATACAAGAGCTGAAATGGAACCATCTGAAAGAAAACTAGACAAGAGTAAGCAAAGTGAAGGAGGAAATCCAAGGAAGGTAGAAGTAGCGATGCATGCAATACCCTGTAATAAGTTGTACCCCTTATAGGCCCATATGATAATATAATATATATATATTATTTACATATATATAACCTGGTATATATATATATATATATATATATATATATAATATATATATATATATATATATATATATATATAAGTATTAATATATATAATATATATATATATATATATATATAATAATATACTATACCGTAAAGGGGGCAATTCAGTCCAGAATTTGGGGTACTCAAAATGCTAAGGTTTATGGCGACTTTAATTTTATTTTTATTTTTATTTTATTTTTTTCATATGTTAATGTTATCCTTTAGGAGTAGAATTAGTATAATTGTATTTGTATATATAATATACAATTATGTTAGAAGCCGATAAGTAACGTGGAACGAATTGCCCCACGATTTTTTGAGGGGTGGGGCGAATTCGTCCACTTCGATTTTCACATCCCTAATGATCCTCATTAAAATGTTTTATTTGATAAACTATGATGTCAGTTTTTATTTTTAAAACACAATAGTATTACAATATTATTTTAAGAAATTGGGTTTGAAAACGTAATAAAATGTTCGTTTTTGTCAAACCGCAAAATCTTTTTTAAAAAATGCTCGCCGGATGTAAGGAATTTCTTTAATTCTGTAAGGTTTCTATTCTTTTTTATTTTATATTATATAAAATTAAGGAAATTCTTTGTTTGGTGAGCGTTTTTTACGATTTTGCGCTGATTGACAAAAACGAACGCAAATGCTGTTTGACAAAATGAACGCAAACTCAAGCGTTTCAGGTCTATTTTAAACATAATGGTATTACAATATTTATTTTTAAGAAATTGGGTTTTAAAACGCAATAAAATGTTCGTTTGCATTCGTTTTTGTCAAACGCAAAATCATAAAAAAATGCTCACCAAACGTAAGGAATTTCCTAAATTCTCTTTTATTCTATATTACACAGAATTAAGGAAATTCTTTACGTTTGGTGAGTGTTTTTTTTACGATTTTGCAGTTTGACAAAAACAAATGCAAACGCTGTTTGACAAAAACGAACGCAAAATCGCAGCGTTGGTTGTAGCTATTATTAGTGTGGTCGTAAGGTGTCATCAATCCAAAAACGAAAACAGGCTTAAGGCTCTGGCAACATCATCATCAGAGTATCCATTTGTATTCCTGCTGTGTTACTTTTGCGTAAGTGTGAAACATCTTGCTGAAAAAAAATTGTACAAATTGATTAGGCCTATGTGAAAAACTTACCCACCTAATTTTGCTTGTAAAAGTGTAAAAATTATTTTAACATTATATAACACCTTTTTGTAAAAGAGTATTAAAAAATTTAATTTAATGAATATATCAATGTGGATCGAATTGCCCCACGCAAATTTTTAAACCTGGACTGAATTGCCCCATGTTACAATTTTTATAATCAAACAACATTTATCTCTGCCTGAATGACTCCAACGATTGCATTAAGATTATGAACTATTTTTAAGTACTAGCTATATCTGGTACCAATAATGTATTACAATTATTTTGACTGTAAGATTCTTAGCAATAAGCCTAAAGTTTACCCGATTTTATCGTACTTTCAGGAAAAAAAAAAAAATCACAAAATAATGGACTTAAATTAAAGTTTCAATAAAAAAATGTAATACTTAAATTTATATCTTATTGAGTTAACCTATAATTATCTAATTTTTCATTGTAAGGCTATTTTTGAGCCACTGGACGAATTGCCCCAATTTCAGTATATATATATATATATAATATATATATATAGTATATATATAATATATATTAATATATATATTTATATATTATATATATATATATAATTAATTATTCTGGATAGTATATAATAAATTATATATATATAATATATTATATATAATATATAATAATATATAATATAATAATATTATATATCTATATGTAATATATATAATATATATATATTAAGAATATATAGATAGGCCTTAAATTTTTTACTACTGGAATTTTTTCAATATAAGGGTAAATAGCCAATTAACCTAGGCAAAAAGCCACGCTTTTGTTTTTTTCAAACACGCTGGCTTTTTGCCAAATCTGATAAAATGCCCCCTATTTAATGATTTTATTGTACATAAAGATACTACCCACACTGATTCAATATTATTAGTTTTAAAGTCAGTCATGTAATACAGATTGAATATTGTTTTAAATATAAAGCGTGCCACACCCCACCCTCTTCTCTCTACGCTGTACAATAATGAAGTATATCCAACTATTTTCATATTCACTGAAGGAGGATAGTCTCCTATAATCTTCATTAACGCCATGCCTCAGTTATGCAAATAATGTCAGGATTCTCATTTATGGTAAACTAATCAGCTCATCTTTTATTTCTAAGGCTATGAGCATTTGTTTAAAAGCATTTGATATTCGAAATGCTGTTATTTTTATTGCTAGCATCATCAATATTTGAAACTGTAACAACATGTTTTATTTATCTCACCAACTTTAAAGTTACCATTGTTATTATTCCGTATCCAGTTTGGCCCATCACCCAACTTTAACTTAGTTTTTTGCAAAAAAAACAGTCAAAAACTGGTACTGGAAGACGCCAGCACCTTTTACAACTCATAGTGAAACTCTCATCTGCTGCAAAAAGATCTTTATCCAAATTCTCTCCACAAATCCCAAACCTAATATTTTTCTGAAAAACATGTTCCTAACCCTTTCATTTACACCTAAAGCCATATCCCCCATTCCTGGCCTGCACCTAACCTAGGTAAAATCCCCAGAAATCATGCACCTTTTCCCTAACTTTCATCTTCTGAATCAATCTCCTATATCTGCTATTAATTCATAGGCCCTCTATGTCCTATTTCATTTGTAACCCACATGCACAATCACATTGGAAATCAACATTTGTAGAACAATCTCTCTATCTATCCTATCCACGAAATCACTCTGGCACCTGGATAACATACTCCCAATCGTTTCTTTTATTCTTTATTTTGAACAAGTTTATAGTTTATTGTATCATAGAGTCCAATTAGCCATGCGTGTCTTCTTTAAAAAACTCCAACATTACATTGCCCTCTCGATCCCTCCCATCTGGAAAACAGTCCAACGCTGTTAACCTGCAGGTTCACAGGCTGACTGACTTTTGAGATCCTCAACAATTTTATTTCTAATTTCTAAACTCTTATATTCATCTGCACCTATTATCAACTACTTTATCCTTTCCCTCTCATCTCTCACCTGCTTGTGATCACTATTCACTGTTCTACCCTATATCCACCACTCCCCTTGCCTCGTACATCCCCTATTAACTTCTTTTTTAATACTTTCCCTCCTTTCTCAACTCCAACTACAACTTCTTCATTCATTCTATTTTCACTGTCTTTGCAATCTCTTCCTTAACAACACTTCTCTCATTCAAAATACACGGTGCAGCTTATTCTATATTTTTACCTCTGATAGCCCAAGTTATCACACAGAGCATATACTTTAAATTATTAGCGTCGGGCAGGGTGACCAGGCCCGCCCTCTTTAGGAGGGGTGATTCGGATCACTCTAAATATATCAAAAATTGGTGGATTTGTAGTTACAACAAATTGACACAGCCCTAGGGTGTTTGTTGGATTTGCAATGAGCTATGTTTGGGTAAGTGGGTTGACTGGGACAGTCTCGGTAGAACGGCGCCCATGTGGCTTTTTTACTGTCTCTATATTCTTAAGTCTTAAAATAAAATAAAAATAATAAAAAAAAAAAAAAAATTCGCGTTCATTTAATAGCCACGCTGTAGTACTACAAGTTTTATTTAGATCATCTTTAATTCTAGAAAGCTTTTATATTTTTAAAAAATGTCATAAATTAGGGTACAAAATACCCTTCAATAGAATTTCCCTTTTGAAAAATGTGAGTTTTTTAACTTTCGTTATTAAAATGAAAAATTTGTGAATGGATTTTAATTTATTTTTTTCAAGTGTTACACTCGGAGTATGTTAGCTTTAATACTGGCAAAGTAAATTTTGATCCGAAACAGTATTAGTGCAAAATCACAGGGCCTAAAACTTGGTCCGATTTCCACCCGCATAAAAAATTGATTGGAGGGGTTGACTCGGACCACCATTGTTTTTTCGTATTTTTATTATTATTATTGAACATTTTTATTACGTATAATTAATCTTAAATATTTATAAATAGTTACTTATATTAAGTAAAAATTAAATAAAAATGAAATTTAATATAATCAAAAAATAACGAATTCAACAAAAGTGTCAATTTTTGAGCGAGAGGATGAAATGGGACACCTTCTTTTATCTATTCTTATGTATAATTTTGATATTTTATTATCTTATCTACGAATTTTATAATGATAAATAATTATTTTATTAAGTAAAAATTAAAATATAAAATTGAATTTATACGTAAAAGAGGAATTTAAACAGATGGTCCAATTCACCCCTCAATGGTCCGATTCACCCCTCCAAGGTCGGGGTGACTGAGCGTTATTCAACTTTAATAAACTATTATATAGAAATTACATTATTATTTTTTTGTGTGCTTATGATCGACTATAGGGCCTTGATTTTCTAAAAAAAAAAAAATTCAAAAGTGAAATATCTCGGAGAGGTCAGGAAGACGAAGTTATACCTTAAATTGGTCCAAGTCACCCCCCGATGCCTATCAACCTTTTACTAACTTGTACCTACTATTTTACTAACTACAGTTTAAATATCGCAAAAGCCAAAAAAGAAATAAACTAATATCTTTAAAACGAGTTAAAAATTATCACATAACTACAATATTAAAATAACAATTATTAAAGACTGTAATTTTATACAGAAAATATTTAATACAAATGAACCTCCATACAGGATACAGTAAATCTCTTAACTCTAGCCTATGGCTATGGGAAACTTAATATAATTTAAATTATCACAAAATTAAAATGTTATTAAAAACTGTAGTTAAACACAGAAAATCTATTTAATAAACCAAATAAACCTGCAAACACAGTATACAGCAAATCTCCTAACTAAGTTGGCCTAGGATTAGGCTATCAAACTCAGGCCAATTCCAATATTAGTGCTAAATTAATTATAGGAACGGACTTACTTAAAAAATAAATACACAAATTATTAACACCACTATTTATAATCACATAAAAAAATGTGCAAAGGTTAAACTGCATGTTACTATAAAGTTATTAAAGCTTGTAGTGTGATTAGCATGTACTTTAGATAGTTTTTCTTCTTCTTTTAGTTGGACTTTGGGTCATATTCATTTTGGAAACAAGGCCCTAAATGGTTGTCATCGGCCCCAATAGATTTGCATGAGCATGTTTTAGACTTTGTGTACACCATACATACTATTTAGGCCT
>JABUQX010016353.1:27500-32500 GCA_015478945.1 Trachelipus rathkii | reverse complement strand
AAGCACGCAATCCCGCACACAAACCAAGTAATATGCAAGTATCACACTACCACACAAGACAGACGGACACCCCCAACTGCAACTACCAACAAAACTATCATACATCACCAACAATACGACAAATAGCATACGAAGATCCATCACGAATAGGAGCTGCACCACATCTGCCTAAATACCCGGACAGCTCCAATATCAGTCATAGCAAGTCGCGACTGCACGAGCAACAGCGACGACGAGAGGCAACGACTCAAGTCCGCGAGGCCAAACTCACAAAGGGAAACAACAGAAACAACGACTCCCGAGAGCACACCGCAAAAGTATACATCCCACATAAGCACCGCCACAGCTAGTCACCCACACACACCAAAAGGCAAACAACCAATCTGACCAACACATCCACACATCACCATCAAATATAAAAGACACACAGACGACACACAAGAAAACGCCACCGCTAGGAATCGTCATCGTCCAGAAAGACGACAAACGCGCCTCCACGCAAGAGGCCAAACACGATCAGAGCGCCACTCCAAAAGGCCCAGCAATATATCAGACAGCACCCGCGGGACGCAGTCACCACCAAATCCACAGTTGCAACGACCCGAACACAGCTCTATCTATCCGAAGAGACGATCACACGAAAAACCACTACAGACAGAACTACTATATCAGCCTAAGCTCATAAGAAGCAGACAGAAATGTACGACCCCAGGAGCGCGCACAGAGACCATCCGCAGTAGTCTAGCCCGTATAATCTATACGAGACCTAGACCTAAGAAAAAAATAAGAAGTCTAACACGACAAAACGATTTGACGCGAGTAACCAAGCGGACACACCAGTGTGTTAGAGAGTTAGGTGATGAATAGACAGAACCGTTGAATTTAGGTGTAGATTGACATGGTATCTTTAGCCATAGAGTAGAAAATTCAGAATACTCAGAATTAGAAACACTGAGAACCTATTACACCGTTGCTTACATGTGTGCAACAGATTATACCGTTGCGTATACATGTGCGCAACATCCACCTTTGACTTAAAATTGAGACTAGAGACAGCAGAAGGAACAGAGTAATGTTTGCGGTTAGATTGCTCAAGCACATGTACTTCGGTTAAGAACAAGGGATGAGGTCTAGAAGAAGTGAGGTGGTGTTCAACAAAGGGAAAAGGCATCGAAGATTGCAGAATTTAATGGAGAAAAAAGATCGTGTTCCAATCCTATGCCGGTACCAACCTAACCAACGGATGTCGTCAATTACTGAGAGGTGATGGAGAAGAGGTGGATGAGAGTCTATCTCTTAGCTTCTCCAAGACCGGTTGTGTCTCTGCCATTTTAGTTAATTTTTTGAAGGAAGTGTTGTGCAATAATGTTCATGATATATAAATAGTGGGGAGTCTATTCCTGTGTAGTAAGGGTTCGTAAATTGGGTGTCAAGAGTGGCGAACTATTGAGTATAAAGGGGAGGGAACAATCTCAACGCCTCCTCGGATGCACTACTTCATTACTTCTCTCCTCTCTCTCTCTCTCTCTCTCTCTCTCTCTCTCTCCTCTCTCTCTCTTCTCTCTCTCTTCAATATAATAATATATATTATATAATATATATATATAATATAGATATATTATATATATATATATATATATATATATATATATAATATATATATATATATTTAATATATATATATATATAACAGCGAAAAGATAGCATAATGAAAAATCAGAAATTTAATTTTTGTTAGGGGATAATTCAAACACCTTTCAAATACTCGCCTTATTTTGTGTGTGTGTTCATGAATGCGCCTTTGTGCGGTGTGCGTGTGTGAGCCGTGTGTGCGTGTGTGTGTGTGTGTGTGTGCGTGGTGCGTGTTATCTGTTTTAGCACACCGCAAAATGATTCTCATTTAATGAAAGTACATTTGTGCTATATTTTCAAGAAAAAGGAAATTATAAATTTTATTATTATTATTACTTATTATATTAGTATTTTATTATGTTATTTTATTATTATTATTATTATTATATAGTATTATGGTTTATTATTATTATTATTTATTATTATCATTATATTAATTAATTTATTATTAATATTCCTATGGTAGTTTGTTGAGTGATTGTATACGGATATCGTATTATTACATGATTATTATTTTATTCATTATTTATTACATTATCTATTATTATTATTATTATCAATTATTGATATGTATTATTATTATTATTATACTATTATTATTAATGATTATTACTATTATTATGTATATTTTATTATTATTTATATTATTATTTTATATATTAATTATTATTATTATTATATATTATATTATTTATTATTATTATTATATCATATATTATTACTATTATTACTTACTTTTAGGTTTTTAGAAAAGTTTTCTTATAAATACATTTTAGTAAGTTACTTCTGTACAACGTTCGTTTACTGACACCATTTTACAAAAAATTTTAAAGTGTGCAAATGCTGTATATCTTTTTTTTTTTTTTTTTTTTGTTTTTTATAAATGTGCTGTTTAGTGTATTTTAAATACGAATTACCATTGAGCGGCGAAAGCGTATAAAAGAATATAATGTATAATATTATGTAATATTGTGATATTAATATATAAATAGTTATAAATATATAATAAACTACTATATATATTATATATATATTATAGTAAATAACTATGATTTATATGATATACCTATAAAAGAAGGATACATAATATGATTTGTTAGAGATATATATAACTTATAGATAGATGAGAATATAATCATAATATATGTTATTATGCATATATATATATATTATATATACTTTATTATATATATATATAAAAATACTAAAAGCGTAAGAATCATAGAAAGCGTAGCGCAACATTATTATAAGCGTATATAATATATAATATATATATATATATTATATATATATATATATATTAAAGATAATCTACTTTTGACGTAGTTTGTATGTAATAATTGCGAACCCTTTGGCATAAAGCGAAACTATAACTTAAGATGAATTTATTGATACACTTGAACACATATTTAAGGTTAAAACAATGTTAAAAATTCTATTTTCCATGAGTTAATGGTATAAATTAAAATGGATTGCAGAAGTCTTTCGCTTCATATCAAGAAGCCTCTTCAGCTGCCTTTATGTTTAATATACCAACTCTGGAAAACGTCTATTTCATCTCCAACCATCAAAAAAACTGAACAACTATATTATGAAAAACATCCTCAAAATATAACCCCCTAATCATAATTTTTTTTCTCTTCCCCCCTCCCCCCACCTCCTATATCACTTACAATAAATAAATGCTATTTCGTACATCAATTCAGAACAAATTATTAATTTTTCCAAAAGTTGTTTTCGGGTACACATAATATAAAATCCAACGGACGAAACTTTTCAACCACATAACTGCCCATGTCATTACTCATGAAAAATAAAAATTCAGTACCGGATTCTTCGAAATATTTTCAGCAGTCGTTTTCCAGAGTTGGTATATTAAACATAAAGGCAGCTGAAGAGGCTTCTTGATATGAAGCGAAAGACTTCTGCAATCCATTTTAATTTATACCATTAACTCATGGAAAATAGAATTTTTAACATTGTTTTAACCTTAAATATGTGTTCAAGTGTATCAATAAATTCATCTTAAGTTATAGTTTCGCTTTATGCCAAAGGGTTCGCAATTATTATTATTATTATTATTATTATTATTATTATTATTATTATTATTATTATTATTATTATTATTATTATTATTATTATTATTATTATTATTATTATTATTATTATTATTATTATTATTATTATTATTATTATTATTATTATTATTATTATTATTATTATTAATATTTATATATATATATATATATATATATATATAATATATATTATATATATTATTATATATATATATAATATATATATATATATCATAATATATAATATAATATATATTATATATATATAATATATATATAAGGGGGTTTCAAAGACATACCAGACAAAATTGATACGGTCGGAAATGAGGTTATGTGTAGGTTAAACATTTTCGTTAAAGGAACCATCTCACCCGATGCCCCCAGAGGGGTGTATTCGCATCGGACGAGTTGCGCCGAACATGTAGCACATGTAGGTAAAACAACAATGAAACACGTGTACAGGCATACGTATTTATTATTGATGTGGTTACAATATATGTTCAAAGTGTCGGTCTTCTTCGCGGGCACACGCCTGATATCGACCTAGCAACGACACAGCAACTCTGTCGAGCACGTGTGGGTCCTGGTTGATGAGGTTGAAGGCGTCCTGTATTCTGTGCAGTAGATCCGCTGTATTGACTACGGGCGTCGCATACACGATACCCTTAACGTGCCCCCATAGGTAGAAGTCAAGGGGCGTCAGATCCGGCGACCGCGGTGGCCAGGCAACGGGTCCCCCCGGCCTATCCATTGTTCGCCGAAGTCGACCGTGAGCTGTGCCCGAGCATCGATGCAGAAGTGGGGGCCCCATCATGCTGGAACCAGATATGCGGTCGCACGGCCGGACATAGGACCCCGAGCTGGTCCTGCAACGTCGTCTGCAGGAACTGTAGGTAGACCGCACCTGTTAGCCTTTGCGGGAGAACGACGGGACCTAACAGGTGTTGGCCAACAATACCTGCCCAGATGTTGACGGAGAACCGGTGTTGGTGACAACGTACGGCTATAGCATGCGGGTTCTCGTAGTCCCATACGTGGCTATTCCTGGAGTTGAAATAGCCGTCCCGTGTAAAGATCGCCTCATCTGTGAAGAGGACGTATCGGGGGAAGGCAGCATCCTGTGTAGACTGCCGGAGAAACCACCGTACAAAGTCCAGACGTGGTGCATAGTCGGCAGGCCCCAAGGCTTGTACCCTGCACAGGTGGTACGAATGGAGGTTGTACTCCCGCACGATTCTCCACACTGTGGGGTGGCTTACGTGCATAGCATGCGCCACACTACGCGTGCTG
>JABUQX010016353.1:0-20000 GCA_015478945.1 Trachelipus rathkii | reverse complement strand
TATAATATATATAAAATATATATATATATATATATATATATATATATATATATATATATATGGTATAAATATGATTAATAAAACAATATATTAACTATATATATTATATACTCACTACCACTGATAACCCCCACACCCAAAACCCAACACACCAACACCACCAAACACCACACAAAAAAACACCCCACAAACCACAACCACCGTTATATATATATATATATATATATTATATATATAATTATATATATAATATATATAATACAATATATACCCGTACATAAAAAAGCTGAAGTTTCTCCACTAATATTTAAAATCGAGCATTGAATTTGCCACCTGTGTGTCTTTTAAATCTCAGCTGAACACTTTTAAGGTGAGAGCTGTCACTCTCAATAATGATGCGTAAATAAATAATAATAATAAATAATTAATAATAATAATAATAATAATCAATAATAATAATAAATAAAAATATAATTAATAAAAATAATAATAATCAATAATAATATATAATAATCAATAATAATAATAATTAATAAAATAATAATAAAATATATAATAAATAATAATAATAATAAATATACTACTACTACTACTAATAATATGATAAACAGATATACACTTAATATATATATATATTAATAATATTATATATATATACTATATAAATACTCACTATATATATCAACCTATTAATTTAATATACATAATATATATATATATATAATATACTATATATTAATAATATATATAAAAATAAATACACTATACTCAATAAACGACTCACTCTATATATATATATATATATATATATAATATATATATTATATATATATACACATATATAATATATATAATTATATTATATATATATATACTATATATACTATATATATATATATATATTATATATATATATATATATATTATATATATTATAATACACAACATATATATATATACAAATCATAAACATATACTATACTATACTATATATAAATTCTAATAATATATCTACACATATAAAACCAACCAACACACTACTATATATATAAATACTATATCCACGACCATATATAATAAAATCAATAATAAAACCTACTATTTAAAGACATAATATTATATATATATTATATATATATAACCTATATATATATATATATATATAATAATAAAATATATATATATATATAATAAATATAATATACTATAACTATATAATAATATATAATATATAAATATATACGTAATAATAAAATATATATATAATATAGTATATATATATATATATATATAACATATACTAAATACTATATCTATACCCTATACTACACCACTAACATATATAACAACTATATATAACTATATGACTACCATATAATAATATACCCATTCTGATGTATAATGATATATATATATATAATATATTATATATACTATATAATATAAAAGATATCATACGTATATATACTATTATATTAAGCATACCTCTAATACACTAATAATAAACTACATAATACACCACCCATACCTATCACATACCACATATCACCTTACCTAAACCATATACTATATATAATACACTCATTATATATCAAGCAGTTTAAAAATAGAGAAACCTCATCCTTTTTTTAGTACGTAGTATATATATACACTCTATCATATTATATATATTATATATATATACATATAATACATAATATAATAATATATTACTAATAAATATATATATATGATAATATATACATAAATATACAACCTAATAGATACCACCCTCTAACCAACCAAAGCCTAACCCACCAACATATATATATAGATATAACATATAACAATTATATATATATAAACACCAACCAAACACAACCACCCACAACACACATAAACCCACAAACCATACCATAAACAACCCCACACAAATTACTAACTCCACACCCCAATACCACAATCTAATATAATAATAATAACTAATATATATGTATATATATATATAACTAAACATATAAACCCTAACACACCCCTATTATATATTAACAAACAACAACAACATAATAATACCTACTCTACTATCAACATACACCCACACACATATACAACCAAAAATATAAAACCACACAACACCATTACACACACTAACCATATATCAAAAACAATAAAATAATCGATATATATAATAGTATTTTATAAATATAATATATATATATATCACTATAAATATATATAATATATATATATATATATATATATATATAATATATATATATATATTTATATATATATATATATATATATATATATATATATTATATATATTGCAGTTACATAAAAAGGCTGTTTTCTCTATTTTAAAACTGCTTGAATTTGCCACCTCGTGTGTCTTTTTAAATCTCAGCTGAAAGCTTTAAGGTGAGAGCTTACTCTCAATAATGATGGTAATAATAATTAATAATTAATGACTAATAATAATAATAATATAATTAATAAATAAATAATAATAAAATAATAATTATTAATAATAATAATAATAATATAATAATAATAAAATTAATAATAATAATAATGAATAATAATAAAATATATATAATATTAAAATAATATAATAATAATAATAATAATAATAATTAATTAAAATAAATAATAATAAAGTAATAATAATAATAATAAATAATAATAATAATAACTAATAATAATAATAATTAGCTGACCTAAAACTTAAAACTTAATGTAAAGCTGACGAGAGAGAAGAAAGCAGCAAACCGAGAGCACAACGAGACCGAGAGAGAGAGAGGAGAGAGAGAGAGAGAGAGAGGAGAGAGAGAAGAGAGAAGAGAGAGACGAGAGAGAGAGAGAGAGAGAGAGAGAAGAGATGAGAGAAGAAGAGAGAGAGAGAGAGAGAGAGAGAGAGAGAGCGCGGCTTGAAGAAAGCAGATGAATAATATTGAAGGCAGTATAACCATTAACAGCATCATCAGAGTTATTTTCGTAGTGTTTTAGCTTGTTAATTACTGCTTTTTCTCTCCTTTTTTTGCCATGTCTTTCTCTGTAATTTATATAATATATATATATATTATATAATATATTATATATAATATATATTATATATATATATAATATATAATTATAAAAATATTATAATATATATATATATATATATATATATTATATATATATATATATATTAATATATATATATATATATATATGATATATATATATATATTATATATATATATATATAATATATAATATATATATAATAATATATATATATATATATATATATAATATATATATATATATATATATATATATATATATATATATATATATATATATATATATATATATATATATATATATATATATATATATATATATATATATTAGTATATATTATATATATATATATATATATATATATATAATAAAGGGTGTGCATGCGGTTGTGATTGTTTCTTATTGAAGTCTATTGTTATGATTAAACTACTGTTTATCAAGTTTATATTTTATTAGCTATGCTAGGACTTAATGTAATGCTGCTATTAAAAATGTTATTATTCAACCTGTTATAGCAAGCCAACATTATTATATTTTGGAGTATGATTATGTAAGCTTCCGTTTCATTTACTCTTTATAAAGAAAACACTTTTGTTGTGCAGAAATTTAAGAGATTCTGGGAATTTTGTTAGAGTTCTCTGCAATGAAAGCTTAGTGTTGGCTTTTCTGAAATTGCAAATTCCCACTGGTTTGTGATATCAAATACGAAATCTGTATTTTTATGGTGGTCTGTAAATGAGAGAGATTATGAAAGATGATAATTTTGATGAAGATGTGGACGATTATAACAGAAATGCTTGGCTTTCGTTAGATTTTAATTTCATAGTTTCTGGGAACCGGTCAAGGTCTAGATTACAAGGATGTTGTGTAGGATTTTCTAAACATTTTTTTACTTGTTTGGTGTTCATGGTTTCAAAAATTCATTTTCTGAGTTCTAATATTTGGATTAGTTTTTTAATAATTAAGTTTTTCAAAAAGGAGAAAAGGCAGTCGTCTTTTCAGGATATTTGAATGATGAAAAAGGATACCATTGACGGGATGTGAACATTCTGGCAGCTACTGCATGTGTCGCAAAGGATATATATTTCATGTATGAAACAAAATCGGAAATCAAGAATGATATTTCTTCAACATTGATAAATAATTTCGAAAATCAATTTTTTTTATAAAAAAATTTGTTTGATTTTGCTTATATAATGCTTTTAAAAAAAAAATTTGGACTAATTCTATAACTGTCGTATTTTGTGTTGCACTTTGTGTTGTATTCCAAACTTGTTATTGCTGTGTTGTATTTTTTAATTTTTGAAATTGAGATAGAATTAAAACTTGCCGTGACTATGCAAAATGAGTTGTAATTTTGAGTTCGACATGCAAAAATTTATCATTGTTCAACAAAGATAATATGACTAATCAACTTAGTTCATCAATTAAGACATCCTTGACCTAATGAAAAATATGTTAAAACGCAGCTAAGTGAAATATATTGTATATAAAGTATCAATATATTAATTTATTAATATTTAACATTTATTATTAGAGGAATTGAAGAATCCATTAAAGAAATAGTTGAAATATAATAAATAACCTTTCTTTAGTTTCTTAGGAATAGTTTACAATATAAAACGGAGTTTCTTTCTAAAATCTATCACCATATATTTAGGCTGATATTAAAACAGAGAGTTAAGGAAAGAAGAAGAAGAGAGAGAGAGAGAGAGAAAATAAAGTGATAGAATGTGTGTGTGTGTGTGTGTGTGTGTGTGTGTGTGTGTGTGTGTGTGTGTTTGTGTGTGTGTGTGTTTGTGTGTGAGCATATGCGTGAAAGAGTGTGAAAGAGAAAAAGAGAGAGAAGAAAAATGCAATTTCCAACTAATTTTAACTTTTAGCATTTTAGGGAACATTTTGTAAACATCTCTTGAATATATATATATATATATATATATATATATATATATATGGTTATATGTATATATATATATTATATATAATGTATATATATATATATATATATATAATAATATATATCTATCTGAACTTCAATTTTGAGATTAATAATTATAAATTTATTACATGAAATAAAAATTTTCTATAAAAGATTTTAACTCCGTTTAAACAAAAAAATGAACTTATACACGGGCGGTGCGGTGCGGTGCGGTGACGGTGTGGTGCGGTGCGGTGCGGTGCGTACGGGTGCATTGCGGTGCGGTGCGGAAAATCAATTTCAGTGTCGTGGTGCGGTGCGGTGAGGTGTGGGTGGCCGGTGTCGGTTGCGGTGCGGTGCGGTGCGGTGAGGTGCGGGCAGCACAATATCAGTGTCGCGGTGCGGTGCTCAGCCAACCACTGGTTAAACCAAATACTTTAGATTAGGCGTAGTAAAAGCCGAAATATATTTTCAATTGATAAATGATATGAAGAACATTTTGAATTGGTTAATAAGGCAAAAAAGGTATTTTCTAAGGATATTGAATTCTTATTATTATTTTTAAGTAATAAAAACAAATTTTAGAGTTTAGAATTTAAGGATGATCATAAATGAATTTTAGAGTTAATGTATTTGTTATTAATAATTTTCTTTCAGTTTATTTTATCTTAAACTCTAAAATTTATCTCATTGACCTCGGCAGTAAATAAACATTCGAATTGCAGGATACAATACATAATATATAATGTTTAAAAAAAACACCACATACAAAGATAAAAGGTACAGTGAACAAGATACAAAATACAATACACAGGATGAAATATACAAAATATACACAAGTACAAGACACGGCGTACCAGATACAAAAACACCATACACGAAATTCGATATACAAGATGTACGCAAGTCCAAGATACAAGATATAGTGTACAAGATACAAAACAATACACAAGATACAATATGCAAGATATACACAAAACCGAGATACAAGATATTGTGTACAAGATACAAAACCCAATACATAAGATGCAATATGCAAGACATACACAAGTTTCAAGATACAAGATATAGTGTACAAGATACAAAACACAATACATAAAATACAATATGCAAGACACACACAAGGTTCAAGATACAAGATATAGTGTACAAGATACAAAACACAATACATAACATACAATATGCAGGATATACACCTCCAAGCTACAAAATACAGTGTACAAGATACAAAACACAGTATATAAGATACAATATGCAAGATATACACAAGTACAAATCACAAGATGGAATACACGAGGTACAGTTATGTTTGGAAGTTCGTTCCCAAAGAGAGAATTTAAAACCTACATATATATGCATAATATTTAGTAAGAAAAATCTTTCACATTATTGTATGAATATAAATCATCAAAATAAAAATGGCATTTAGCAAAATAAAATTGTAATTATACATTTATGTAGGCTTTAAATTCTCATCCTGATGTACGATCTTTAATAACATTATTGTATACATGTTTCAAAGTGCAATAAACAAGATTCAAGATACAAGATACAAGATTCAAGATTCAAGATTCAAGATTCAAGATTCAAGATTCAAGATGCAAGATGCAAGATGCAAGATGCAAGATGCAAGATGCAAGATGCAAGATGCAAGATACAAGATACAAGATACAAGATTCAAGATTCAAGATTCAGATTCAAAGAAGTGCAATATACATGTTTGCAAAATGAATGATTCAAGATCAAGTACAAAATTACAAGGTACAAGCAATACAGATACAAGATACAAGATACAAGATACAAGAACAAGATTCAAGATTCAGACTTCAAGATTTACACAGATACAAGAATACAGATTCAAGATACAAGATGCAAGATTGCAAGCGTCAAGAATTTCAAGAGGTACAACGGATACAAGTCATAGCAAGATACAAGCATGCAAGAATAATTAAGATTCAAGATACAAGATTCAAGATGCAATAGGCAAGATAGAAAATACAAAGATATAGAATAGATTCAAATAAAGGGAATCTTAAAATGTTTGGTTAATTTATTATAAACTGGATAAAATCTTGACTTTGTTCAAACTTCGGGAAATTTGGACTCGGGGGAGAGGGGGTGCTCCTGGTAGTAAAAGTACTTTAACATAAATCCATAAACAAGAATGGAAGGATTAATAAATATGAGCTTAAAAATGTATTATTATTATTATTATCTCATTATCTATTATTATATTATATTCTTATTCTTTTTAAATATCATTATTAATTATTAATTCTTATTTGTATTATATTATTATTATTATTATTATTATTAATAATAATAAGTGCAATATGATCAAGAATTATTATAAATGTGTTATATATTATTATTATTATATTATTATATAATTATTATTCTTATTAATTATTATTTATTATTATTATATATTTATTTATTATATGATTATTAAGGTATCCTGAATTTAAAGACTATTATTATTATTAATTCAATTATATGGAAATAATATCTATATTATTATTTAGTAATTTCATATATATAGTAATATAATATATATAATATATATATAGTTATTTATGATACTATATATTATATTATATTTATATATTCGTATATATATTTATATATTCATATATTTATAATGCTTATCTATATATATCTTCTATATAAAATGATTGCTTTTTTTTATTTTAATGTATTATTTATCTCATATATTACAATTATATTATGTATTACTTATTATTATTATAATTTATTATTATTATTAATTATTATTAATATATTTGTTTATATTATTATTTATATATAAAGGTGGTACTCTTCCTCATTATCTGGATCAAATTAATGATTATTATTATTTATTAGTATTATTAATTATTATTATTATGCAGATATTATTCTTTTTTATTAAAGTTTATTATCGTTTATTATAGTTTATAGTTCAGAATGTACTTTAAATTATTATTTTTTTATAATTCTATTACTATTAATTTAATTATTATTATTATTATTAATGACTATTAATAATGGTCATATTAAATATTAATTATTTATTATTTATTATTATTAATTTATTATTAATATAGAAAATAGTCATAATTAATAAGATTTTCTATTATTTTAATTAGATATAATGATAATAATATCATAAATTATAAAATATATAATAATTAATAATAATAATAATTAATGTATATAAATTATAAATAATAACAATAATAATTATTTTATAATTATAGTATTAAATAATAGAATAATCTCAAATATAAATAATATTAATTAATATGAATACAATATATTAATATATAAATGACAATTAAGCGAGTCAAAATAAATATCAATAATTAATAAGTAATAAATAATATCTAAATAATATATAATAATAATATAATAAATATACAAAAAAAAATATCGCTTTTATATCAATCTTATATAATTAATGTGGCTATCCAATATTAATTTAAATTATTATGAATATATATATTTGGTACAATATATAGTATTAATATATAATATATACTATATATATATATATTATATTATATAGTATATATATAATATATATCTTATATAATATATTAATATGATATATAATTTATATATATATATAATATATTATACATATAATATATTAATATATATATTATAATATGATATATATAATATATATTATATATTTAATATATTATGAATATTAATATATATATATCTCAATATCTATATATTATTATATATATATAATATATTTTATTATATTAATATTAACATATATATATTATATTTATATAATATATAATTATATATATATATTATTTATTATATTATATTATATTATATAATTTATTATTATCCAGTTTATTATATACTTATTCTTATAGTATATTAATAATATGGTAATATTATTATATTATATCAATTATATCATTCATTGTTCTGATGCTATTTTGGTGTAATAGATTCTGATGATTAACTATTCATTAATATGCTACTATTTATAGTGTATATATATATATAGTCATTGACGTACTATATATATATATTTATATTATATTCTTATATTAAAATTAATATATATCATAGTGAATGACTATTATCGCTAGTAATACATATAGTCAATTATATACATGTTAAGTGGCACTATAAATCGTGCTATTTATTTGTATTCTTCAAAAGTCCCTAAGTGGGTTGTGTGAACCCCTTTACCCCTCTATCTATATATATATATTCATTAATATATTTTTATCCTATCTCGGTCTATTTATATATATATATATATATATATATACTATATATATAATATATATATTATATTTATATATATATATATATATATATATTATATATATATATAGTAGTATTATAAAAGGCCTAGGATAATATTGAGAAACTACAAGTGTCATAACTACTTCTTACTCTATAGAATATATATTCTACTCTTATATATATAAAGAATATATCAAAATAATTATACTATATATATACTTAATATATATAATATATTTTATTAGTTTCTATATATACTATATTAATATATATAATTATCATATAAAGTCTAAATTATTAGGATATAATAATATATATCGCTATAGCCTCGTACTATATACATATACTCATATGAGTCTAATATACTATATAACAGTTAGTACTCTACTATTTATTTAAAATATATAATTAATATATTATATGTTATATAGTATAGTATATTAGGTCCTCTCATATATAGGTATATTATCGGGCTATAGCTATATTATATAGTATATATATTATATATTACTCATTGATTTATTCAATTACTAGCTCATTTCATATTAATTCTTTATTTTTATTTATAATTATAATGTATTATTGCTCCAGCAGCGTAGCATCGGTCCAGCTCAGGTCCTCTCCAGTGGACATATCCATGATTACATCTTCGATAACTTAGAACGGATGTGTCTTGCGTTCTGATCCATTGTCAAAAGCTCGTGGCCAGCGTTCTAGGTAGGATTTGTCTTGTGTCGTTCGCGAGTCAGGGTAGGGAACATCTTAGCGAGTATTGTATCTGTGCTTTATTTATTCTGCCATTTGCTTATTATATTCCTGCCTTAAGGGATTGTGGCTGACTCACTATGCTGAAGTTCGGGACAATTCATCTGTGTCGCAATCAAGTGTTTATAGGTGTAATGAGGATTGTCTGTAATGCGATATAATGGTGATCGATGACTGAAGTCAGACGATTGAGTATTGGGCATACGGAGATTGTTTTTTGAAGTAAATTTAGTGATATAAGATATAGTTTGATGATGAAAGTGTTGTGGGTGGAGTAGAGAGTATGTTGGTCTGTCTCTGAGTGGAAGAAGTTAGCGTACTTTTTATTACTATATTAGGTCAGTGGGAGTTGGCTTTGAAAGGTGGGGTATGACAAGGGCTCAATTTAATAGTCAAATTCTTGACATATATAATTATCAAGCTCTCAATTCATATCTAATAATTTTTTTAAAGGGAGATTTGTTAGTTGATCATAGGAATTTGGAAGGGTGAAGCGGGACAGCAACCTGTTACATTGCCTATGGGGCCTTGTATTTGTGTCGGTTTTCACCTTTAAGTTACTATTCTGGGACTTGCTATAGCAAGGATACCCATGCTGCTGGTGCGATAAATAGTTCGAGTAGGGGGTAAATCATATTGTTCTTTTAACTATTGCGCAACGGGTTTTTTCTGTTGGCAGTAGTTCTGTATTCGTTAGGGATTTCAGTGCATTAAACTTGTGTTGGGAGCCTCTTGACGCGATTCTATGGTCTAATGTGTTGGGAGGATACACTACACTTGCTCGGTAGGCATCAGATCAGATGAGTCTTCCTAAAATGGTGCTTTTTTTCATATTAAGAAGTGGAAATCCGGCAACACTGTACTTTGCCTAGCATTAGAGTTGTCTTCGAGTGTCGTTTTGGAATCTTTTCAGTCTCCTGTGTGTAAAACTGTGACATTTGATCTGCATTTTCGTCTGACAGATACGTCATTCTGTTTACTGTTAAATCCGTCAAGTCAAGTTGGTGTCTATAATACTTGTTGTAAGTGTTGATGTGGCGCATCTATGTGAACTAACGGGCTCTGGGTATACTGTATAATTAACACCATCGGCTTCTTGTTGTTTTGCTAGAAGGATAGATACAGAATTATGTTTGGGAGCTCATATATAAAGACGTTAAAAAGGTGGGTGAAGGCACAATATATACTCAATATACTACTACCCTTCGGGTCGTTCCTATATTATAAATTATTATATAGTTTATATATAGTATATAGTGATTATATATATTATATATATATATATAATATTGTATACACTGTATTTATATAAATAAAATGTTTATATTCACTTATATGTAATTTTTATTTATATAAATAATAAAGATCATTCTTACATGTTTATCATTGAAACAAAAATTACTTGTTAATAATATTAATAATAATTATAGTATTTATATATATATTATATCATTTATAATTATTTACTCTTTGTCTTTATTATTTATATACTATTATTTATAAATTATAAGTAATATAATATAGTTTATTATTTATCTATACATATATATTTAATATATATATAATTATTAGGTGACGGAGCTCAACATTTTTTTTAATTTGAAAATGTAATGATCTTTTGCAATTAAAGCTTAGCGAGCGAAATAAAAGACTTACTTTTTAATTTAGGCAACTTTAAATTATAAAGTGGATATAACAAATCCAAAGAGGCAATAAGCGGTCTCTCTTACAGAACATTCACAGCGGCACAAAACCTCTCGCCCTTCTCTGAGGCACCTTGCAGAATTAATATTATTATATAATATACTCTATATATTTATATAGTATCATATTTACTATATAGTGACATACGTATATCATATAATATATATCAAATAATAAATCAATATTATAGGTATTATTATATATATACATTAAATATTATATTTTATATTTATATACATATATATGAGACGGTTCTATGGGGTCAAGATACCTCCTCCCCTCATAATGTCAGTATAACTCTCTATACATTACATAAAAAATGTTCGTTATTATTAACTATTATACAATAAATAGCATTAATAGTCTAAATTAACACTTATTAACATTATGGTACATGCGATAACATTTTACCATTTGTTTGTCTTAACATTATTAACAAAATGATGTATAATAATAAAATGATGAAAATTTTTAAAATTATTGAATTAATTTATTATTGTTTGTTTTTTGATATTGTTTTAAACCGTTGCAGGTATGATGAAGAATATTTTATTATTTTATCATTATTATTATTATTATTATTCATTATTATTATTATTATTATTGTTGTTGTTGTTGTTGTTGTTGTTGTTGTTGTGTTGTTGTTGTTGTTGTTGTTGTGTTGTTGTGTTGTTGTTGTTGTATGTTGTTGTTGTGTTTTGTTTTTTGGTTTTTGTTTTTTGTTGTTGTTGTTGTCTGTTTTGTTATAGGATATATTCATTATTATTTATTTTATTTATTATCTGTCTATTATTATTATTATATTTATTATTATTAGTCGTATTATTATTATTATTATTATTTATTAGTTATATTACTGTTATTAGTATTTTTTTTATTCTTGTTATATTATTAGTTTTTGTGTTATTATTACTATTTTATTATTGATTTAATTGATTTTTTTATTTTCTATTTTCCATTTTCTATCTTTTCCATATTATTATGAGTAGCGTATATGTTAACTTGGTTTCATTATTATTATCTATTATTTCTATTTATTTAATTTTATTACTCGTATGCATTTTATATTATATCACAATTTATAATTGTCTAAAAATCATATATCAGGATATTGGACTTTATCTCTATCTCTATTCTCTCTATTATTATCTATACTCTATTATTCTATTCTATTCATCTATCTTCCATTTATTCCTTTTCTATTATCATTATTTATTCATCTTATTCATCTTATTCATTCTTTTCTTCATTATTCTAATTCTATTTCTTATCTACACTTTCTTATCTACAATTACTTTTTCTTCTCTCTCTATTGACTTTTCTCTAATGACTCCTCTGGTCTATCTTCAATACCAATCTCTCATTATTCCAATGATCTCAAACAATCCCCGGACTGAGCATAAAATCTGCAACTAATCCATAATTAAGGTGTGACGGTACTTGTCACTCTTTATCCAGTGAGCTACTTCAATTAAGGCTTGGCATGTCCGCATTAACACTCCTTATACCATTTTGTATAAAAAAGTATATATATAATAGTCTCTAGTTATATATATATATGCCTATATACATAATCGCCAAGACAATACTAACTACCTATCAATTATTTAGATCTTATACACATATCTATTTCATTCAGTATTTATATCTAATGACACCTATCTAATGCTATAGATTTTGTACTCCGTATGCCTCACAGGGAAAATTTCGAGTAAGAAAAACAAACGTTACATTAATTTCGGGCCTTGTCCTTTAGCTGGCTCAATTTCTATTATTTATTAGCGTAATTTGCATTTTCTCTCAATTTTTCAAATAGACTCTTTCATCTTTATTTCCTTATTCATATTATTCATTATCATTTTATTCATTTTATTCTTTAAGTCAGTAATATGAATTAATTATTATATTTTTGGAATTATATCAATTACTACTTTTCCAAATAGGAATTAATTTTGTTTTATTCATATGTTCTGTTTTCCATTTTTCATGTCTATTGATTTTGTCGGATCTTATTATAAAATTTATGGTTATTTTTATTTTGTAAAAAACTCCCCCCCGACCCGCGAGCTTGCGAGCGGCGACCCCCGCTCGCGGGACGGTTGGGGTTGGAATGATTATAGAGGGGGGCCGAATTGGCCCCACGCCCGCGGATCAAAACACACTAAAATATATAACAATCATCTCATTAATATTACAATTTATTATTGTCAAGGTGTTATCTACAAACTCTTACGAGATATAACATTCATAAAATTTATACTGACAATATAATTAGGTCACCTAAGCAGCGGCGCGCAGTAGGCTACTCATTTTATAAGACCTAAGGTGTGAAGGCAGCAAAAATTGACAATACTGTGTCAATTTCTTTTAACTTTGTTTAGATGATTATTAATACATTCACATTGTGTAACTTAATCCAGTAATTATTAACTATATCGTTATTTTACCCCTCAGAATCATTGAACTTCTTTCGTTGCGATCTTGTTATTGTATTTCGTTCCTGGAGTCAACATCTTTATAAATATGTATCAAATATTATTAATATATAATATATATATTATACTATATTTATATACGTATTATATATATATATATACTACTAATATATATACTAGATATATAATATATATATATTATTATATATATATATCATCAGTGTTAATTTGGAATCAACACGACTAATGTTGGTATGTTGAGCGAGGGTGTGAAATGTTTAGAATGTTGAGGAAGGCAAAATGTCAGAAATGTTTATTCGATCACTCAACAAACAAGGTAATTTCAATGGGCAAATCAGTTATTAAGTATAAGAGATCTAATTCTTGGTATATGCCTATTTAGTTAATATAATATTACTATCATACATAACCATATATAGTTATAGGATATAGTAACATATATATACTATATTATATAATAATATTTAATATATTATAATAATATTATAAATATTATATTATTTATAATATCGATGATAGTTAATATAAATATTCATATATTAATATATATATATATTATTATAATATATAATATTATTATATATATAATATATATTATATATATATTTATATATATATTATATATATTAATATTATATATATATATATATAATGATATATTACAAATTATGCTCTACTAAATGCAATGTTTTCATACAATTATTTATTTAGATGCATTATTAAGAATTTGACTTTTACACGTAGAGAAGGTTGAAAACCCGTGACGTGAAATGTTATTACACAATACTTCAAAGATAATTTTTCAAGAAAATTATTCAATTTCATTGTATATATATATTTATGGCATGTTGCTGTGATAAGAACTTTCTTTTTGCCAATCCTGGTTAAATAACAATTACTAAATAAAAACTTTTTGTATTTATGCATGATTAATAAAAATAATAAAACAATAGCTTACAATAATTAATCATGATTTCACAGGTAAGAGACTAATATTTATATGATCTTTGTGAGTAAAATGACTAAAATCTATAAAGAATTTACCGTGTTAAATATTTTAGAATATAAATTATAATACTTATCATATTTATATTAGCTTGATAGCTTCATCAATTATCCAATCAGCTCAGTAAAAAGCTCTTTCATTGTAATACAATCAGAATAGCTAAGAAAATTCATTAGTAAAAATGTTAAATTGTAAGTTGAACGGGTCATTGGACTCATCTATATAATTATATCAGATTAATTTTAATATTTTATTACATATATTATTTAACTTATTTACAATTTATTATTGGAGAGGATAATTTGTTTTCTCTTAGTATGCGCTTAATTTCCTTCTCTATTTAGGAAATCATTTGAAACTTAAATTTATTACTATATGTTATGAATACTTTCAATTATTTATTTATTTACATTTTCAAATCTTAAGAATTATATATCTGATTAATCAATTTTCTCTTTCCCCACCCTCTTGACAGAAAATAATAATTAATAATAATAATAAATAATTAATAATTAATAACATATAATAATTAATAAAATTAATATTAATATTATTAATAATTAAATAATACTTAATTATATAATATTAAAAGATGTCTCATAATAATAATCTTCAGTATCTGTAGAACTTCCACATGAGGAATATTTTAGCATCTTCACAGAAGTATTCTTATTTATTTTAATTTATAAAACTAATTACTACTACTACTACATACAACTACTACTACTACTAGACTACTTACTACTACTACTACTACTTACTATAATAATAACTACTACTACTACTATCTACTACTACTACTACTCTACTAACTACTAATAATTAATAATAATAAATAATAATGAAATAATAAAATAATAATAATAATTAATTAATATAAATATAAATTAATAATAAATAATAATTAATAAATAATTAATAATATATATATTGTTCAGTAGGAATCCGGTTCTACATTAAAGACAAACTTTCTTTAAACTTAACAACAAACTTTTAACATTTTTTCAAAATTACTACGCATATAATTTTATTAGAGATATTACAATATTATCTCTTATAATATATTTAATATAAATTAATATATTATATATTATAGGTAATTAATATATATATATATATATATATATATATTATATATATATATATTAATTAAAATTAATATATATATGATAAAATATATAAACCCATAATATGCATTCTCGTCATGCTTTCGTCATATATTCCGACAAGTAAGATCAGAAAAAATTATAAATATAATATTATTTGAAACAGAATACGTTCTCCACCCCCCCCACACCGTAAGTTTCTGTAATCGCCGGAGTGGTAATAAATAGTATAAAAAAAATCCATAATGAAAAATTTTCCAAGGTATATTTGTACCCATGTTATATGATTTTATCCATTATTGCTTTTCATCACATTAAGCTATTAGCTCAGTAGCTTTTAATGAACTGAAATTTTTTTTTATTGTTCAAGTTTTGGATTAGATCATCTTTAATTTTAAGTTTTATATTATAATAATAATATATTAATATATAATTTACATATATATATATAATATATATTATATATATATTAATATAATTATATATTATATATATAATTATTATATTAATATATATATATATTATATATATAGTGTATTTATATATTAATATAATATATTATATTATATAATATATTATATATATATTAATATATTAATATTAATATATTATATATATATAATATAATAAATATATTATATATATAATATATAATAATATAAATTTATATATGTATATAAACATTTTATTACAATAAGTATATTACTTATGATAGATATATATTATTATATGGATAATATTGTGTAGTATTACGTCCATACAAGACAAATATAAGTACCATATATATAAATATTATATATATTCATAGGTTTATATATATATATTAGTATATATTATATAATATATAATGGGTAATATAACTCCTGATGGTATATCTAAATACAATGTATTCATCTCCTCTCTTATTTTCTGTATTCTAGTTATATGTATGTTATTGATCCCTAACTTATAATAATGGATATCTCTCTCTATATATAATATTATACAATAATATACTGTTAAGTAATAGTAATAATAATATCTTGAATAATAATATTAATACAATGTAATCATATATATATATACGTTATATTATTATTATATATATTATATTAATTTAATAATTTTATATATATTATTATATATTATAATTTATATAATTTATTATATTAATTATTAAATATTAATTTAATTTAAATATATATTATTATTAATATATTAAATATTATAATTTATATATTATTATATTATTATAATGTTTTATATTTATATTATATTTATTATATTATTATTATTATTATTATTATTATATATATATATTATTATATATTTATATATATATATATAATATTATTTTAATTAATTATATTAATTTATTTATATTTAATTTATTATATTGTAAATTAATATATATATTAATGTTAATTTATTATTAATTGAATATTTTATATTTTTATTAATATATTATTATTAATTATATATTAATGTATTATTATTATATATATTATATATATATATTATTATATATAATTATATATATATTTTATTATTAGTTTATTATAATTATTAATATAAATAAATTTATATATTCATGTAATTGACTACTGATAAAACATAAGGGAAGGTATGAGTAACAGACATATTATAGCGATAACTTCTCTATAAGTATATATATAATAGTAATATTGAATATTAATATTTTGAATAATTGCATACCTTCCTGATATATATAAATATTACACTCATATATGTATACTTATAACCTAATTAGTACTTATTTATAGTATGATTAAAAATAGTATATAGCTTATACTATAAGTTAGAAGTCTAGTTAGATTAAATGTCGCTTTGAGAAGTGTCATATTAGTATCCCTATTATATATTTATATATAATGTATATATAGTTGTCTTTTAGTATTAATTATATAATTATTTGATTTTACACTCTAAATCATATATATTTTTATTATAATATATAATACTCTACGTATATTATTATCACAATCTTATATTTTTTTTATTAGTACTATTAAGATTGTATATTACACTTAACCAAGCTCTCATCTATTTATATTCTATACTTTGTTATCATTTTATATATCTAATGCATTTATTAATACTTTATTTCATTTCTTTTCTTTTTTCTATTTTTATGTTGAGACGATTTAGCTGAAGAAGAGAAATAAACATATTAAAGCCTGATTACTCTCAGGATTAACTTATTTGTATCAATCAGAAATATTAGTATGCTATATATATATTTTAGCGTGTCTACATACGAAATCTATATATATATCATATATATAATTTATAAGGTATAATTCTGGTCTTCCGTAAGATGTCAGATACGTATTTTCATAGTCTAAAAGAATTACTCCTATATGCGGTATAATAATATCATAATAGGTAAAATGATAATATCTATATATGTAGTGTATTATATATTAAATTAAGGTTAGTTAGGCTAGTGCATCGTTGTTACTTCGAAATACTAGTATATATATAATATGATTGATAATCATAAACTGTAATATCGATAAGAATATTCCATTTATACTCTTACATAATATAATAAATATATAGTTTATTTTAAAGTTGAAAATCGAAGCCTCAATAAGCCAGTGATAATAATCGAAATACTTTAGAAACCTTAGGGGTATATACGTGAAAACTATAGGTATATCATGATACGACAATCGGAACTTGTAATATCACGTAACTCTTATAAACATCAGAATTACCACTATACAGTTCTTCATTTCAATGTTTAATCTCGTTCTTATCGCATTTTAATAGGCTTAACATTTTACCCTTTACCTATCTTTGTATTTTTTAGTTGAAAGTTCTCTGTACCTATAAGAGACTTGTTGTTTTATCTGATTATCAGATATACATTACTTTCTTCTATATTGTATATAAACTCTCTACTATATAGTGACTTCTATTAGGATAATATATATACAATTGATCTTCCCACTGGATATATGTCACTTACTTAGGGTTTCATCTAATATATAATATATTTACTTGATTATTAAGCATATTCTGATAATAGAGGTGTGTGAGATATATAGGTTTATTTATTAAATAAATAATATTAGTATAGATTCTAATCTATATATATATATATAAATGATTTATAATAATAATTAATAAACAAACAAATTAATTAATAATAATTTTATTAAGTAATACTGATTATATGATAAATGGGACAATAAATATACAGCATCCATTATTATTAATTTAAATGTATATCTCTTCAGTGCTTAAGGCATACGTAAATGACTCAAGCTATTACCGAATGATTATATATTAGAGTATAAGTCATTCCTCTCATGGGATATATTATACTTATTATTTTATATATATTATATATTTAATATTAATTATATTATTTATTATTATATCTAATAATTTACATTAAATTATTATATATATTATATATATATATATATTAAATTATTTATATAGTATTAATATTTAATATATATATATAATATATACTCTATATTAATATACTACTTATATTTAATGTTATATAATCTTAATATTAATTATTTAATTTAATTATATTATTTATAATTATTATAATATTAATAATTATATATAGTAGATTATTATTAATAGTTTTTAGTCTTATTTAATATTATTATATTAATATATATTATAATTTGATATTATATTAATAATTGTTAATTTATATATATTAATGATATTATATTATTACATATTAATATTTAATTAATTTC
>JABUQX010016352.1:15000-17500 GCA_015478945.1 Trachelipus rathkii | reverse complement strand
ATTATTATTATTATTATTATTATTATTATATTATTAATATTATCATTATTATTACTTATCTATTATTATTATTATTATTAATTATTAATTATTATTATTATTATTATTATTATTATTATTATTATTAGATGTAGTTATAATGGTAAATATTAAGTTATTGCTATTATTTTTTTATTACTAATGTTATATTACTATTATTATTCTATATTTAGTACCATCGTACCTACATTCCTCTATTCCCAATACTATTTTGTTTGATATTGATTAGCGATATTATTTATATGTAATTTATTATTAATATATTATTATTATTATTATTATTATTATATTATTAATATTATTATTATATTATTATTATTATATTATTATTATTATTATTATTATAATTTATTATTTATTATTATATAATTATTATTGTTTATTATTAATTATTGTTAATTAATTATATTATTATTATTATTATTAATTATTATTATTGTTATTATATTAAATTAATTAATATTATTATTATTATTATTATTATTATTATTATTATAATTTTTATTATTTAAAAAATTTTTTTATAATTAATTATTAACTTTTATATTAAAAATTTTTTATTATTATTATTATTATTATTATTATTGTTTTTAAATTATTATTATAATATTATTTTATTATTATTATTATTATTATTATTATTATTATTATTATTATTATTATTATTATTATTATTATTATTATTATTATTATTATTATTATTATTATTATTATTATTATTATTATTATTATTATTATTATTTTATATTATTATTATTATCATTTCAAAAATTATCTTTTTATTATTTGTTCAAAATTTATAATTTTTACAGGAAAAAATACTTCAGCCATTCATAGAATTCAAAGATAAGATTGAAATAAAAGAAGAGCCATTGGACTTTGAGGAAGAATATTCGGAGAATGGTCAATTGATGGTAATTATTATTAATTTTTTTTGCCAAGTTTTATCAAATTAAAGAAATAAAATATATCTTATCTCGATTCCACATACAAAGCATGTAAAGAGAGAGTTCCATACCTATACATATTAGTTAGGTAGATATTATTGTTATTAATTACTATTATTCGTAATTATTAAAATTATTTATTATTATTATTATTATTATTATTATTTTTATTATTATATTATTATTTTTTAATTATGTATTATTATTATTATTATTAAATATGATTATTATATTATATTATCTATTATTATTATTATTATTATTATTAATTATTATCATTATTATTATTATATCATTATTATTATTTATCATTAGTTATTATTATTTAATTATATATTTATTGTTATTATTGTTATTAATATCCAAAAAAACCATTATTATTATTATTATTATTATTATTATTATTATGTAATTATTATTGATTATATTATTATTATTATTATTATTATTATTATTATTATTATTATTATTATATTATTATTATTATTATTTATATTATTTATTTAATTAGTTATTATTATTATTACTTATTATTATTATTATTATTAATTATTATTATTATTATTATTATTATTACATTATTATTATTATTATATTATTATTATTATTATTATATTATTATTATTATTATTAATTTATTATTTATTTTAATTAATTAATGTAGTTATATGTATATTTATTAATTATTGCTATGATTTATTACTAATGTTATTATTCATTATTATTACATATATTTACTAACTAGTCTGTACCTAATTGTGTAGGTGGCAATATTATTATTATTATTATATTAATTAATTATTTTTATTAATTATTATTATTATTATTATTATTATTATTATATTATTATTATTATATTAATTATTATTATATTATTTTTTATTATTATTATTATTATTAATTATTAATTATTATTATTATTATTATTATTATTATTATTGTATTATCCATTATTATTATTAATTATTATATTATTATTATTATTATTATTATTATTATTATATTATTATTATTATGTATTGATCTTATATTATTTTATTATTATTATTAATTATTATATTATTAATTATTATTATTAACTATTATTTATTATTATTATTATTGTATATTAATTATTGTTATTATTATTATTATATTATTATTATGATATTATTATATTATTATATTTTATTATTATTATTTATTATTATTATTATTATTATTATTGATTATTATTATTATTATTATTATGTTATTATTATTATTATATTATTATTATTATATTATTATTATTATTATTATTATTAATTAATTATTATTTTATTTATTATTATTATTATATAATTATTATTAATTATTTTACTTATTAATTATATTATTATTAATTATTATTATAATTATTATTATTTGATTATTTATATTATATTATTATATTATTATTATTATCTACTTATTATTATTTTTATTATTATTGGTATTATTATTATTATTAGTTGTTATATTATCTATTATTATTATTATTATTATTATTTATT
>JABUQX010016352.1:7500-10000 GCA_015478945.1 Trachelipus rathkii | reverse complement strand
TTAAATGCATTATTATTATTATTATTATTATATTATTTATTATTATTATTATTAATTATATAATATTATTATTATTATTATATTATTAAATTATTATTATTATTATTATTATTATTATTATTGGTTTATTATTTTTATTATTATGATTATTCATCAAGACTTATTAATGAATATCTAAATTAAATTTTTAGTAGTAAGATTGTCTCATTATTATTATTATTATGATTCATTTAATTATTTTTATTATTGATATTATTATTAATTATTATTAAATTATTGGTTTTTACCTTCCATTACTGTAATTATTATTTTATCTTTGTAAAACTTGTCCCCAATCATATATTTATGAAAATATTATCATTATTTTGTATTCTATTGTATCAAAATGGCTTTGGATAACCTAAGCCAAATCCTATATCCAATCCTTAAATTTTTAACTTACTTGTATTATTTAGGTGGCTTAAAAACACTACAGCTTGTGTTGTCAATTAGTAGCGCCCCTTTCAGAAAATATGTACTGTAATAATTTTGAACTATTATTGTTAAAATTAAATATGTAGTATTATCATTGTTATGAAATAATTGTTCTGATTATTATTATTATTGATTATATTATTATTATTTATTTATATTATTAATTATTATTTATTATTATTATTATTATTATTATTATTATTATTATTATTATTATTATTATTATTATTATTATTATTATTATTATTATTATTATTATTATTATTATTATTATTATTATTATTTAAATACAAATAACATACTCTCCTTGAAGAAATTTTGATTTTGTTAAATAAATTTTTTATTCTATTTTTCACACCCACACAACCAACAACCACTCCACCCACACACTCACACACACACACGCAGACCTCCACAACTACCCACACTCACTCGCAAAATCACGCACATATACACATACAAAACTTTACTCAATACGAAGCTCATTTATATAAACCTAATTCATAACTTTATTATTATTATTATTATTATTATTATTATTATTATTATTATTATTTTATTATTATTATTATTATATTATTATTATTATTACTATTATTATTATTATTATTTAAATACAAATAACATACTCTCCTTAAAGATTATTATTATTATTATTAAATTATTATTTTAGGAAAACTTAAATCAGCGTCAAATGTAACATACTTTTGCATGTTTATTCTATTCTTCTAAATTATTCTGTATTTTCAAGAAGAAAATTTATAAGGACTATTCTAGAATAAAAAGAAGTTAAAGAGTTTAATATTGTACCAATATTTCGCCTGCAAACTTATACTTCAGGCAATGAGTTGATATCGGTTTTACCTACTATTTATAGTGCAGAATTTACAAATTATAATTTCGTTTTTTAGTGTTAATTGTATGTCCCACAAAAAAGGAATTACATCCTACTTCTTTGCAATTAAACTGATACACAACATGACTTCTGTAATCCACCGAAAATTGATTTAAGGGAACTAAAATATGAGGACACTCGTCTCGGTTTGTAGTAGCTTCTTACATGACACTTTTTTCTGATTTAAAACATGTTCCTTAACAATTATGTTTAATTTTGTGCTTGTTCTCTGGAAAAGTTTGTCTAATTTAATGATTTAAAGTAAAAAAGTTTATCTTGCTTTTCGATGCCAAGTAAAAATTTATTTGAAGTTAAGAATGTCATGTATAGTTCTTTTTAATAACGAATTTCTATTTCTAAAATTTAATAATATTAATTAAGATGGATGGTTTCATTTATGTTTAAAGCCTCATAATTGATAATACATTATAATACATTATTATTATTACTATTATTGTACCCAAATACTACTAACACATAAATACCATTAATATACTCTAATTGCAAAAATGTGATAGTGATACTTTAAAAAAATGTCTTCTTTTTACATACATTCATAAGTCCACTCAACTACACACGCAAACATATACACCACCTACACACACATACACACGACAACACACAGCACACAACCACACACACAACACACGCACACAACCAACACACGCACACACACACACACATCACCACTTGCTTCAATAGCATAACATATTGAAACTAGATTCTTAATTTATTTTGAATGATGTATTTAACCAATTTCCAAAAAAAATGAAATCGGTTATTTATATTTACAAAGTCACCTTCGTTCACAAACTCTTCTAATTCTGTGTTAAATATTTTCTAGGAATTCTTTGAGATTACTTTTGTAAAATGATAATGAGATTACTTTGTTCATTTCGAAATTAGAAAATCATTACATTTGCTCATATATATATATATATATATATATATATATATATATATATATTATATTATATATATAATATATATATATATAATATTATATATATATATAGATATATATATAAATATATATGTATATGTATATATATAGTTTGTTGCCACCGAATCTCTATTCCCAGTGGAATTTGGGGGATTCACTTACCTTACCGCATTTTTAAATTCTAAACA
>JABUQX010016351.1:55000-69533 GCA_015478945.1 Trachelipus rathkii | reverse complement strand
AGTTTTATGAATATTATTGTAATAATATTAATTTATTAATAATAAATTATATTAGTAATTAATGAATTAAGCAGCTTATAAATTAAGAAAGCCAATGGGCCTACACTACACTACTGTTACCCAGTCAGTAACTCCACAACATAATTAAATTTAATACCTATGTAGAAGGAATAATTAAAATTAAAACGCACGCATAGTTTCCTTCCTCTAGAATGTACCACCAGTCAATCCATAAAATAATTTAATATAAATAGAAGATATAATAAGTCACAAACCATGGGACCTATTTGACTGTATCCAAGTCAACCCATAATAATTAATATTAAGAATAGATTTATTTTTAATTATTATATATAGTTGACTGGTTTACAGTACTAAAGATTTGACTTTTTTAAATCACTCATGATTAGTTATTACTTTATATTTTATTAATGTTTTGATGTTTGAAATATGAATAATTTATTGTTTAAATAATGTCTTACTTCTTAAAATTAATAAATAACTTCACTTCATTAATTACAAATTAATTTTAAAATCTCAAAGAAATTAATAAATTCTTATTCTAAATTTTTGAAGTGGGTCGAGGGACATGGGACATCCTACTAAGGAGACGAGAATCTGCGGCTTGGGGCTTTTCAGGAGGGTTGTGAGATTAACTCTATATTTGTTCTCATAATACTGGGAAAAGTCCCAGAAATGGGCCATGCGGCCTTCTTTAAGGTATTATTGTTTATTTATTTTCGAATTGACACTGCGGATATATTTTAGAAATGGGATTGACATAGTATAATGTGGCATTTCTCTCTTAACTTACTTCCATTTCTTAATTAATATATATTGGATAAAGGTTGCTAACGTGTGGAGTAATAAGTAATCACAGAGAGAGCTCTATAGGCTGCGGGTCTTAAGATTTTAATTTTTATTTATATTTATATTTATGGGTGCAGGGAGTAATACTAGAGTGGCCACAATTGCGGCTTCTTAATGATAATTACATCTTTTTTCTGGTTGACTGGGAACTCTCATAGAAAGGAGACCAACAGCTGCTTCAATTAAGGGAAAAGTATTTGGTACGTATATTTTATTATGAGTTGACTGGGTAATCTATTCTAGAATACGGTGTCAAAGAAGCGGCTATTCCGATTTACTTAATTAATTAATCTACCTAATTAATTATTGGATTGAACTGGGACCAGATATATATCAGGACTTAAACCCATCGTAGAGCATACGTAACCATCTAAACTGCAGTATTATTCCTCTCCCCTATTTTATTAAATTATTTCATTAATTGTAGGGTGGTACTGGGACAGTTCAGAGTGGTGCAATAGCACGCTACTGGTCTTTAATTATTATACTATTTAATTGAGAGCTCTACTTGGGACATAGATCAAATTTTACCGCAATGTTTCTTGAGGCTTCACGTAGTAAGTATATTGTTCTTATGGTTACAACAATTGTGTATCCATTCCGCGTTAGAGGGGTTCATATCTGGAATATTATATTTATTATTTTGTTTGTGCGTGTGGAACTGGGCTTCCAGGAGTCTGGTGTCCTTTTTATTGTAAAAGTAGTTACTAATTCCACTTATATAATAAATTTAATTTTAATTTGCGAATGACTGGACAGAGATCCTGCAGTGGCTAAATTGTTTATGTAACTTTATTATTTCTTTTATGGTGTGATATAATTGTTACCAATCTAGATGGATTGACTGGAGACATTCTAGAAGGGGCGGGCTCCAATTGCCGGCTTTTTAATTTTATTTAAATTCTTAAGCTTATAACTTAATTCACTTGTATGGGTATTGCCTGGCCGACACCCCATTAGGTGGCTTCCATCTTCACGGTTCTTTTTTAAATTATAATTACCCTTTTTCATCTACATTAACATTAATTATTATCAAATAATTTAGGGCTATAATTTTCTTAAGTTTAATTGGTTTTGAATCCGCCCTAACATTCTTCTAAGATATGGAATGTTTCTGTTCATTTCTTCTCTTACTGTCGCGTTAAAATATTATTATTTATAATAATATCATATAATTATTAAAATCATTTATAAGTCACACCTTGAGTAAATTGTATTAATATATATATTTACTATATTTACATTATAATAAAGATACCTATATTAATAAATTTATAAATACGTTTGACACTATTACTTATAATATTATATATATATATAATATATTTGGTTTTTAGCATCACAGTATATCAATAACTACTAGTTATTATTGGATAATAAAGATGAGGAATCATAGTTATTAATTAAATTTTTTTAATTAACGTATAGTATAACGGGGGATTCGTGGTGATCGGTCACAAAAATCTGCACCCACTCACCAAGAGATCAAAAAATCCAAAAAAATTCAATAAATCAAAAAATAAAAAATCAGAATTGATTTTTTTCTAAAAATCAACAAAATGCGACCCTGGTCTCAGTATAGGACGGAGACGGAATAGGGAAATCTAAAATAATAATCGGAGTATCTTCTTGCTCCACATGTAATTAGTAACTGTTCACATATAAGATTATTTAATGGAAATTAAATATGTATAGAAAATAAATCCTTTAGAACTTTGAAATAAAGAGTGCAAAAACTTATTATTATGGGTTATTTTTCATGTGAGCGATAGACAATGTGGTTAATTATTGATTTTTATTATTATTATTAATTCAAGATTACAATTATTCCCATAAACTACTATTTCAATATTTCATCTATTATATAATTATTATTATATATTTATTTATTATTATTATTATTAATATATATTATTAATAGATTATAATATATTAGATTATTATTATTATTATTATTATTATTATTATTATTATTATTATTAAATTAATTATTATGGATTATTATTATTATATTATAATATGATTATTATTATTATTATTTTATTATTATTATATATTATTAATAAGTTATTATTATTATTAATTATTATATTCATTTATTCAATTGTCTTTATTAAAATATTAATAATTATTTCCATATTGTTATAATTATCTTTCTTATTGTTATTATTTATTATTGACATTCTTTTTGATTTTATAATTTATTCATTATAAATTACTTAAATTTTTTTTACTTTATTTTAATTTTTAATTTTAATTATTTATTTTTTAAGCTTAACGATTATTATTATTAATTATTTAATTTTAATTGATATATTACTGTGTTTATATAATGTGATTATTATTCATTATTAATTATTATTATTATAATAAATTTAATATTAATTTATTATAAATTATTTATTATTAATTCTTATTCTATTATTATTATTATTGATTATTAAATTATAATATTATAATTATAATATATTATTATTTTATTATTTAATTATTGTTATTGTTTATGATTTAATATGTTATTTGATTATTTATATATTGTTATTATTATTAGTTTATTATTAATTATTGTATATAATTAGATTATATATTTATATTATTATTATTATTATTATTTAATATTAAATTATTATATTATTAATTCATTATAATTGATTATTATTATTTATATATTATTATTCTTATAATTGGTTATTATTAGTATTTAGTTTATTGTTATTTTATAGATTATTATTATTTATTATTAATTATTATTAAATTTAATATGTATTATTTATTATTAATTATATTAATTAATTACTTTAATTTCATTGTAATTATATTTATAATTAGGTTAATTATTATTATTATTATTATTATTATAATTTTCATAAATTAGAGTTGATTATTATTCCTCTTGAGCATTACAGTAATAGATATATAATACATAATATGAACCATAAATAAATAAGTATATATATTTATAATATTATAATATAGATTATATAATATATATATATATATTAATATATATATATCATATTGAATATTATTATTATATATATAGTATATATATATTATAATATATAATATATATAAATATATATATAATATAATTAATATATATAATATAGATTATAATAATTAATTAATATATAATTAATATAATATATACTATAATATAATAATATATTATTATAATATATAATAATAATTAATAATAGTATAATATTAATATAATTAATATATATATAATAATAATTATATATAATCAATAACATATGTAATTATATCCCTGTCCCCCATATTCTTAATCCATATCTGAGTAATTACGATTGCACACATGAATCCGACACATTTTTAGAACAAAAATATAAAATAAAGATTAATTAAGATTATAAATAAATAGACTCTTTAGATGTAATTTAAAACTGAAGAGGCAAAGATGCCTCAGACACCATAAGTTTAAAAATATTTTAAAAAAAGAAAGGATTTAAAATCTTAAATGACTATACCTACTAAGGTAAATACTTAAAGATAATCACTTAGCATTATAAGCTGAGTAACATAAAACTTACTAATTAATCGTAACAAACTTATAGCCTCTTTATAGTACAATTGAATTTTCCATAACTTCCATCGTTTCAAAACTAACAAACAACCACAAGTATATAAATCGAAAAATGAGAGCATTGAGGAAAATAGTTTGAACTCGTATACTAGGCGGCGCAGAAACATTTGAGTTATCGATAAACGTAGCTAATATGGTAAAAAATTACTTCAGCTTCATTAGGACAGGGATAGTGGAGCAAAACTTGTTCTATAAAATATACTTATTTATAATATAAATATAAATTATAATATAATATATATATTATATATATATTATATATTAATATTAATATTATATAATATATTATAATATTTATATCGATTATATTAAATATATATAATATAATAATATTTGTCGCCTTGTTAATGATGTAATCATTAATATTTATTAGTATATTATATTATATATATTATAAGTAAAGTATATAATATATAAATATATAATATTATATTATAGTATTATATATTATATATATATATATATTAATATATATATAATATATAATATATATTTATAGATATTATATTTATTACGTATATATATAATATATATATATATATATATATATATTTATTTATATTATATATATATAATATAATAGAATTCAATATTATTTTTATATGTTTCTATTATATATTATATATTAATATATATATAATAAATATATATTACTTATATATACTTATTATGGTTATGATTATTTATTATTGTTATATGGTTTATCTATTATTATTTTTTATGTTAGTATTTTTTTGTTATTATCTTGGTGTTTGTATTAATTATTTGTTTTAATGCTTATATTTTTATTTATTTGCTTATTTATTTGAATGATTTATATTGGTTTGTTTGTTTAGTTATTATAGCTGTTTAGGTTTGTTTGTTTGTTGTATGTTTTTTTAATATTGTTTTTTTTGTTTTTGTGTGTAAAATTATAATAATGGCTGGTCTCTATAATACTATATATAGCTTAGACTGTTGTACTTATTATTTATGTATTAATATATATATCTTCTTGATTATTGTATGTATATATGTATATTATAGTATATATATTATTATATATTATTTGTTTATATTAGCAACTTATTAGTGCTGACATTTGTATATATTATATCGTTTTTATTTAATTTATCATATTATATTTTTCCTGTATTGTATGAAATATTGTAATTAATTTAGATTTCATTTTTTAAAGTGTAATACATTTTAATTATTTTGATTATGTTATATATTATGTTTTAATATTATTTTCGTATTATTTGGAATTTTGTTGATTAAAATATATTTATATTATTTAGTTTTATCTATTATATTTATTATTATAGCAATAATATATATATAATAGTATTATATTAAATTATATATATATTTTGTTATAATTCTATATGCACTTGCATTTTCCTGTGCATCGGTTGCATGTTTAGTTATTGTGTGGTGGTTTTTTGGTGATATATTTTGTCAATTATTTTCAAATTGGAGTATAAATTGGAGAAGATACTTTGTTATGAATAATATAGTTTAGAGCGGGTTTCATGTCTTCTCTTTGTCTTTATCTCTTGTGAGGAAGAGAAATTTGAATATTTTCTTATATGACTTGCGACCTCGGTTCTATAGTAAGAAAACGAAAGCTTCAGCCTCCTACAATTTAATAATTTTATAAATTTCTTCTTTTTATTAATATTATTTGTTTTATATTTAATGTATCCAAAACCTAACCGAAAGATGATTTGATTTTTGAAGTGATTAAATTTTTGTAATGTCTCTTCCATTCTTATGGTTTCAAATGAAGTTAATTTTTTAAATTGTATAGTTCAAATTTGTTGTCGGGTTGTTAAAATCTGAATCTATATGAAATAATAATTTTCAATAATAGTGATGGTTTCCACAGCTGTAAATATCTTCTATGATGTTTAATCTGTTGATATGATAAACAATTCTCTGAATAAAATTGGTCAGTGTCTTGGTCTCACTTCTTGACACTACTCTTTCAGATTTCGCTTCTCTTTCCATTCATAGGTCATTTTCAGTAGTCTTTTCTTCTTCCTCTTTAAAAAATTTCGCTTTTGATCGTCCTTCTCTTTTTCTATCTCCTTCCGGTGTTGCGGTCGACTGCTTAAACTCGCTGCGAATCGTTGAGTATTCTTGGTTCGGATCATATTATTATTATATTTGTTTTTGGATTTGGTTTGTTTATATATATGTTATTAACGTGCATGTCTCCTTATTTCTTTCAATCTTTTATTAATACTCGTTTCATATGATATATTGTTTGTTTATATAGTTAGAGTTGGTTTATTATATTGTCTTATTAGCTATGTTTGTAATATTTAGTATATATTAGTTTATATTGCATATATATTGAGTTATGTATTATGATTTGTTTGTTATATGATTTTGTATAATTATTTGTTATTATGGTTTCATTGATTTGTTGTATTTTATCTTTTATTTTAGGTTTAAAGCCAATAAATTAATTAGTTTGTTATTTATTTTAGCCAATTGCTTGTTTTTTTGTAATTGAGTGATTATATATTATGTTTGTTTGAGATATTTGTTTATATATGAGTGATATATTTATTTGTAATTGTTATTGAGTGTATTATGTTATTTTATATTTAGTATATTGGTAATAGTTTGTTGCGTTTTTGATTAAGTAGTAGTGGTATTAAAAGCTAAATATTATTAGTTTTAGTTTTAGAATTTTTATACTATGAAAAATCTATTATAAAAAAGATAAAAATTTTCAGCACAAATATATTTTTATATATTTATTTTATGTTTATATTTGTATATTATGAGTTATATATATTAAATAATAATAATTTGTTTGTATATTATAGTTATATTTAGCTTTATGATAACTTTGATTGGACATTATTTTATATATGTAGTGATATAACTTTGTGATAAATATCGTTTGTTTGTATTTTGTTATAATTTATATGTATATTATTGTTTGTTTATAGTTTATATATATGCATAATATTAATATTATTTTGAGTATTATTATAGTATTTGTATAAACGTAAAATAATTGATTTAAGTATATTATTTGATAATATATTTGCTTATAGTATTTATGTATATTAGAGAAATCGTAAATTAAACGAGTTTATATAATAATATATAGTTATATTTTTATTTTATTTATTATATTATATTATATATATTATATATTATATTATATATAATATATATTATGGCCTTGTTATTATGTACTTACTCAGTATATTTCACTTATAGTGATATACTTATTTGATTTTATTGAGGTTATTAGTGTTTTTATTTCTATATATTATTCCTTTCATTTTTGGAAGAGAAAAACATTATATTTTTTTTATTATAATATTATATATATGAATATAAGGTGCGGATATTAGATAACACCTTTATATTATATATATATCATATATAATACGAATAAATAGGTAAAAATATAAAGAACTACAATTGTTTAGCTTATATATATATATATATATATAGTTATATATATAGTATTATATATAATATATATAGCTATATATATATATATTATATATATATAGAATTACTAACGATAACTTGTTTCTTATATATTTTGTATATATATATAGTACTAGTACTATATATAAAAGCTAATATAATAAAACTCAAAAACATTTATAATAAATATAACTAAAATAAATATAATAGAATTAATTAGTTAGAATAACTTCGCAATGTTAATTATATAATATACTAATTTATAAATATTTAATTATATATTAATTTATATTAATTATTCATTTATAATATATTAATATTATATATTTATTATTTATCATAATTATAAATTTATATATATATATATTATATAATTTATTATTATATTATTATTTAATATTATTAAAATTATAAATATATTAGTTATATATAATAATAATTAATTTAATTTATAATATATTATAAGTATCTTCATTAATATTATATTTTTATTATTATATAAATATTATTGATTATTATTATAATATTTATATATGTTACTTTAATATTTTTACATTTATAAAGTTTATATATATCATATTTAATTATTTACTAATTTATACTAATTATATATATATATATTATTTATTATTAATTATTTAATTAATATTATAAACGTCATATTGTAATACTACTCATAATATATTCAATTTAAAGACAAATTAAATATCCCTAGAAATATTATATATTATAAATTATTTAATATAATATATTATTATTATTATTATATATATTAATTATATTATATATAATTAATAATGTGATATTAGTCGCCTATTTTTTCACCGTATACTTCAAATGATTCCCTGCACCAGTTAGTAGAGTTATGTTAAAAATATTGTTGTATATAGTAGAGTGATTTTATATTTATTTATGTAAGTAATAAATATTGAGGTTATACATGATTTATTAGGTAGTATTAAGTTAACTAAGTTAGGTTATATATTTGAAGTTAGTATTAGGTAGTATATTAATAGTAGTATTTATTAAGTTTTATGGTGAGTGAAATAGTTTAGAGGAGTAGTGAATATATATTATATTTTATATAGTATAGAAATATATAGATTATTATTTAGTATTATATTGTAATATGTTATTAGGTATAATATATATTATATATATATATTATAACTATAATATATATAGTAAGTTTAATCGTATACTATATTTAAGTTTATATATTGTAGGTAAAAAGGTATTTAAGAGTATATATAGTCCCTAAAATAAATAGCCGAATAAACACGCTTACCTATAAATATTAAATAAAGTATATATATGTAGCTATATAATTATATTTTTTCTATAAATTAATATTAATAATTTAAAGTATATATGAATTAATCTACAATCTTATCCCAGTATCTATATATGTATATATATTATAGTAATATAATATAATAATAATATATAGATATATCTTAAGAGTTACAAAACTGGAGAGATAGATATTAATAGGCATGGTGAGTATTATAGTCATTCGGTGCGTTTAAGATTAGTGAGAATTGTACAATGTAGAGTAATCGAGTTGTAGCTATAGTTAGGAGGACTAATGACTAATCCTATTAAAGTATAAGTACTGATAATATTAATATTATATATATATATATATGTATATATATATTATATAAAAATAATATATTAACATAAATATATATTAATATATATATATTATATATATAATAGATATATTAATATATATATTATAGTTCATATATATATATATTATAATTAATTATGATATTAATATATATATATATATATAATAATATATAGATACTACTTTAATATTATATATATAATATAATTATATATTATATAATAATTAATATAGTATATATAATAAATAATATATATATATATAATAATATTTAATATATATTATAATACATATAATTATATATATATATATATATTATAATTAGCTATGTAAATAGCTATTAATGTAAAACTTAAAAGTTAATATATCATATATATATATATATATTAATTATTATTTAATATTTATTGATATATAAATATAAAAAGTATATATTATAATATATATAAATATATATATTAAGTAGTGTAATAGTATATATATATATACATATCATAATATATATATATATAATATATATATTAATTAATTATATATTATAATATATTTTATATAATATATATATATTAATTAATACTTATATATAAATTATATATAATATATATATATATATATATTATAGTATAGTTAATATATATATTATATATAATATATATTATATAATATATATCATATATATTTATTATATATAATATATTATAATATAAAGGTCCATAGCCTAGGATGTGTTTGAAGGTAGTCAATGAAAATCCCAGAAATCACCCTTTTCCCAGAAATGTATTTTACAACTATCTAAATCCTTTTTTTTTATCGTTAACCGAGTTATTTAATAGTTTTAAATTTAAACTAAAAAGAATAATTGAAAAAATAATGAACTTGACAATTCGAAGTATAACAGGTCAATAGAAAAATTAGGAAAAACATATTTACAAGATATCTGAAGTATTTTGTCTTTGGTTTTTGTAAGCTATTTGAGAGTAAGTGCAAAGAGGAGGATCTCTAACGAGAGGCAAAAGGAAATCGAAGTCTGAAGTAGGAGTCGCGATGACAATCTGATTTAGACAAAACGAATATTGAGAACGCGCAGTCAGTCGAGATCAAGAACCTAGAAGGATTTAGTTGAGTTGTGTTTCAAAGATGTCGATGGTAAGGCGCAAGCGGGGTTAGTAGCCGAAATATTGGTTTTGCTGCTCATTAGATTTGCGTTTCACATTCGTCGAACGTGTGATTTTAATAGCAAAGAAGTAGAAATTTCTATGCGTCTTTTTCGCACATATAAACATCAATGGGCAAAGCTATGAACGTGATCTAGTGTGATAACAATGGTTGGTTGATACAGTTAACATGGAGTATTACTTAAAGATTAGAGAAGTTTTCTAAACAAGTTGAAACTTTAAAAGAGTTTGAGTGGAAAATAGGATAATTTTGGTACGGCTTCTTCATAAATCTCAATTTTTTTGAATCTGTATCACGAGGGGGAGAATTTCATGCTTTCAACTTTTTAATAGATTTCAAACTTTCAATCAGGACGAAAACTGCGGTCATTATATATTTAATCAATTACAGAATATAGATCATTGGTGTCAGCAACTGCTCTTAGTTCAATTCATTGGAAAATCCGCTGATGCCCTACTATGCGCAGTCATCTGTAGCATAACATCAGGAAGGAATAATACAAATGATATTTCCGGAAACTCTGGCCACACATATAACTCTCTATAGTTTTAATCTATTCGTTAATCCCGACACAATTAACAGAGAATTAGTCACGTGCTTCAAAATATCAGAAACATGTAACATAGAAAAGACATAAATTCCTATCATATATGTCAATAACTCTAATTTTGCTTTGAGACGAATTTTCAGGAAACCAGGTTTGGAGTGGAAGTTTGTGGAGGGTCACATAAGACCTTCATACTGGTGAACACCTAAGATTTTGTAGAATTCTTTACACCGAAAATTAAGTAAATTACAATTTAGATTTCATTACAGTTAATCCCATATGAAAGTTTCCTAAGAGGATTTTCTAGCACCTAATCATCACTTCACTAAACATACATTAAAACTCTAACTTTCTGAAAAGGCTCGGAGAGGAAAATCACGTTCTTGTGAACCTTTGCTTTGACAAATGTTGTGAGGAGAGACTCAAAGTCAGAAGCTGGCCTCCATTAATAGTGTTCATCTATAGCCATATACACACAGTAAACGACGGTAAGTCTCTTAGTTTAAATCTATTATTGTTTTTAGGAGGACCGAGATGTCCTAGAATTTTTTTTTATATAGTTTATAGTAACCACTACACAATTCATTGTTAAATTTATCTCACTCTATATCTTTGGGAAATCTCGCTTACTATAGAGTGCTTATTCTATTCTCTTTTACCTTCAACGTAAGTAGAGGCATAATACTTATTATCCCATATATAAAAACAATATAGTATTATGTAATATTACACATATAACAATATATCAAAGTATAGGAATTAATAGTATATATATAGTATATACTAAATTCTAAATATATTAGTATACATATACTTAATAATATATCAAAAAAAAGGCTTGAAGTTAATATTTCTCTGTATATATATATAATATATAATACTATATATATATATTATATATATATACTAAATTACTCTTTATATATATATTCTTATATTAGTACTATATTATATATATAACCATTATATTTATATTTTAATATAATTATATATTGGTTTTTTTATACATTCTAAGGTACAGTATTTGATTATCTGCTAATAATTAGAGAGATCATCTCATATATATATATATATTATATTATATAATATATATCATACTATATCATATATATAAGATATATAAGCATATATAATATATATAATATATATACATATATAATATATATATTATATATACTATATATGTAATAATATATAATATATATATCTATATATAATGATATATATATAGCTGATATATAATATATATAGTATATAGCTATATATATATATATTATATATACAGGTGATATACATATATTATAATTTGAGGGATAAATTAGAACAGAATACATAGATATAGTTATATTAAATTTATATATATATATATCTAAAAAAAATTATTACTCATTTATTTATATATAATATATAAATAAATAACGCTATTATATATATATATATATATACAAAATGAGTGGGGATATGGGGCGTTTGATAAAGATAAAACCAAGGGCGGCGGGAAAAGGAATATTGTGGAAACGGAAGATCTATTCTTAATAGGCTGGGAGTAACGATTCCTGAGGTCCTTCTCTGAATTGGGAAACTAGTTGGTCTCGGGAGATTGTTTAGTTTTTGTAATGAATACATACTTCCCATAGTCATATTTTCTTCGAGCTATTCGAGACGTGCTATTCTTTTTTAAGGGGAGAATAGACGATCTACTCTTCCTAGAAGGTTGGATCTATACTCTGCGGGTGAGTAGGCAGGGAGAGATTACGTTTTTAGACTAAATCAGCTAAAATTGTCTTCTAAGTGCAATAGCAAACGAATTCTTAAATTTATCTATCTGTGGTACGAGTAGCACAAAAGTACCTTTTACACATTAGCGCAGGCTAAGCTAGAATATTATTCTGATACTTCTTAGATTAGATGCGAGAGAGAGATTAAATATTAGTCTAGTTAGTAGGTACGAAGGTAAAGCTCTACCTAATATACTATATTATAATCTTGGTAGGAAGGGGGAAGCTGCCTCTGGTAGGCAGTGGCATGAGCTAAAGCGTAACGATAGTTTTATTCCTTATCCCCGTTGTTATCAGCAGTAATGATAAATTTACTAATACTAAAACCCTTTGAATAAATTATCTTTTTTAATTGAAGAGTAATAAAGTTAATAAAACTGAACAGTCAGTTTCCAATACTAATATAGATATATGAGATATTACTCTGCTTGTGAGTATATCAGATAGTTGAGATATTGTGATAACATTAATTTTTGATATAATTTGTAATATTTATCCATTACAAAATTTAGTTTATATAAAGATTATGCAGATTATATATTATTATATTTAAAAACCAATTGGATTAATTATAAAATAACATATAAATACAAATATCCAATGTATTTCATAAAATTTTGATAATTTTTTTCTACTATTAAAATCTAGGAACTTTCGTAAGTATTATATATATATATTATATATATAGTATATAATATTAATATAAATATATATAATATATTACTAAGTATATTTATTAATAATAATATAGTTAAAAGTTAATATATATATAAATATAATATACTATTAATATATTAAAATATATAAAAATATATACTATACTAATATAAATATATATAAATATATATGTATAAAATTATATATATATAATCTTAGTATAATATATAATATATATATTAAACTATATTATATATAGTATTTAAAATCTTATTTAGTTTTATATGATATAATTACATCTATATATTTAAATATATATAATTCATATATATACAAGTCATATATATATATCTTAATTATCAGAGATATATAATATATATATAAGTACTAAATAGTATATAATATATATTTAATAATATATAGATATAAATATATATTATAAGTGATATTTAATTTATTCAATATATATAGACTTACTTATATATATACGTATATAAATATATATATGGTTAATTATATAGTATGTATAATATATATTATATATAATATAATATATATTATAATAATACGTTAAGTAGGTATATAGCATTCAGATATATTATATTATTAATATTAGTATTAAAAAGTTGATGATAATTTGTATTAATATATATAATTTAATCCGTATCGCGTAGGCTTTTTTATGAAGCTCGGTTACTGGGTCCTTTATTAGTTTTGGTATGGAGAAGGAGTGTTTTATAAAAAATTAGGAGTGTTTTTTAAGAAAAGATTAACTTATTTTTTTTATTTTTTTTTATTTTTTAGCTTAATAATTTATA
>JABUQX010016351.1:45000-50000 GCA_015478945.1 Trachelipus rathkii | reverse complement strand
CTGAACATTGGATGTTACTTGAGCGGACAAAAGGTATATCAATTTATATCATGCATTATGGTCACCAGAAAGAGAGAGAGAGGAGAGAGAGAGAAAGAGAGAAGAGAAGAGAGAAGAGAGAGAGAGAGAAGGAGATGAGAGAGAGAGAGAGAGAGGAGAGAGAAGAGAGAGAGAATGAGAATGAGAGGAGAAGAGAGAGAGAGGTTGTTTCTACTGGAAACATATGCTGCGCAACACAGAAAGCACTACTCAGCTAATGTTGTCATTTGGATGTTGTCGTGAGTATTAGTTTCCTTTTGTTAATCAAACTGTAATAGTCAATCACACATAAACGCGTAACGCTATTGTTCGGCATTGTATGGAAGTATAAGTAACAAGGTATAAATTGCATGTTTATGCATATTATCTGCATTATCTACATTCGTGTCAGGTAGAATATGTAAAAAAGATCTAGCAGATTCACCATTGCACAATATTCGAGATAATTAAAATTATTATCATATACGCGATTCATTCTCCGACATCATGCAAATTTGAAAATATACTAAATGGTTCGTTGAACGCATTAAAAAAATTTAGCAATAGTTTTCGTGATCTTTGGAACAGAAATCTTATTGTTGACCTCCTGCGTCCTATAGTAAGAGTCATAGCGGAGTATATTTGATTTACGCACTATCAAGTCCTTGACAATTTATTCAAGAACAGTAAAAAGTACTCTAGTATATTTACTTACTTTGACTTATTGACTTTATTATATTGATTAAACTTAGTAACGTGTTAGTATACAACACTCGAGAGCGCCCACGACTTCAAACCGCCCAAAATTTTTTTTTGCTGTGAGACTGAACCAACTCACTGAGCGTCAAACCAAAGGGTGAACATGCTCAGTGACTGCATTAAATTGAAAATGTTATGACCGAATGAACCTATTCCAGATATGTTCACTGTGTCTGAAAGATAGCCATAGTGCATGTAAAGTAATCTCTAATTGTAGTTGTGAAAAACATAAACTGCTTCGGGTTATCAAGCAAATCTTTACCAAATAAAATAACTTGACCAATTCAAACATCAGTCATGAATTTTGTTTTTGCTTTATTGTTTTCTGCAGAGCGGACCCTCACCAACGAAGGGGATATGCCGTCCCTCCAGGCAGACAAAAAACTGCCCTTCAGCCTACCACGAGCTCAAAGGCAAGTGAACCCTGCACCTGCACGAGAGCCCGTGATACTCTCCAGGTCAGTGGAATGATATCATGAACGTTACCCACGCGCTGGAACAACACTCTGCATATGATGATAAAGATGCAAGAAAAATTAATGAATCTCTATGCTTGTACGGCCGCCCTAATGCCAAAATGAATGTCGTAACATCTCATGACAATTTAGCGATCCAACTATAACTTTTTTTTAATTAAAAATATTTCTGGCAAATATCATTATTGAGAGTCGCATTTTAACGGATTTTGGGTTATTATATTTATATAATATTTTTTTAGGGGGAGGGGGGAAATAGGTCGGTCTCACGGTAGTTATTTCATCATAATTCCGCTAATTTACACATTGATTTCTAAACGTTTGCAGCAAGTACATTCATTGAATCGCGAAAAGGCGCTTGAAATTGATAAGGTCTCGTCTCTTCATCCTCTTCTCTCTCTCTTCTCTCATCTCTCTTCTCTCTCTCTCTCACTCTCTCCATCATCCTCTCCTCACTCTCTCTCACATCACATCTCATCTCTCTCCTCTTCTGTAGTCTCTACAGAATCACAAAATCCTTTGTGACTCACTTGATGTGAGCGAACGTAGCAAGCATAGCACACAACCCATACGTATCGTACATAGCATAGCTTTCTATGTGGTCCTTACCGTTATGCTAGTTAACGTCCCCATTAATGACACGCAAGTAATAAAAGGAAATAATATACTGAAACACCGAGTCTGGATAAAAACGCTTAAAGAGACAAATTATCTACTCTTAATTGAGAGGAGTATAAAGGTATTCTTAAACTATATAATGCATGAGAATGAAATTAATTTTCTTATCTTCATGCGAATTACTTTTTATTAATTTAAGATGAAATTTTAGATTTTAATTATCAAAGTATTTTCGTATTAATAAAATTCAGAGAAGAAATTTGTTATATCCCCCCAGCAAAAAAAGTTAAATATTTAACTGTTTGTACTCTATTTGTTTATTTTGGTTTATGATATGAGGAATTTTGAATGGAGCTTAAATTCCATGGTAAGGTGGGGGGAGGGCAGGGGAGGATGTTGGTGTGTGTGTGGAATAAGCAAACCAGAAAAAATATAATAATTAGAATTTTAAATAAAGATATTCCTATAAACTCTGAAAGTAAGCGTTTTAAACGAGTCAAACAGTCTTCTCTCTCTTCTCTCTCTCACTCATTCTCTCTCTCTCTCTCTCAATTCTCTCTCTCTCTCTCTCTCTCTCTCTCATCATCTCTCTCTCTCCTCTCAAATTCTCACAATGTCCATCCTACTCTCGATCTCTCTTCCATCTCACAACTCATATCTACATCACTCTTCATGATTCGAGACCTCATTACTTCATCCTCTCTCTTCTGACTTGTCATTAAATTAAAACTGCTTAACTTCACTCATCTTTTATGACTCTTTTTTTGTGAGTAACTTTTTAATCAATTTAAATTTAAATACAGAACTTTTAAATATAAATATAAACATAATAAGCATAATATCAACATAATACGAAGATACTTTATCAGTTTAATATTATATATTTATTATGTGTTATTATTCACCACAAATGTGTCTCTCCACTATACGTGTACAAATTTTTATTTATTATTTTTTGTCATGAGAAATAAATACCTGTTTGGGTGATACATCTTTTAAAGGAAATAATTCAGTCTACCAGCACGAAATGCCTCTACAACGTACACAAAGCACACGCACACACGCATATATATATATTATATATATATATATACATATATATATAATAACTCTATACTATATATATCCTATATATATAATTATAATAAATATATATATATAATAATATAATATATATATATAACGGTATATATATTATATAATATATATATATATAAATATATAATATATTATAATATATATATATATTATATATTATAATATATAATATATATATATATATATATATATATAATATATATATGATATATATATAATATGTGTGTGTGTGTGTTGGTGCGGTGTGTTGTGTGTGTGTGTGTGTGTGTGTGTGTGTGTGTGTGTCGTAGTGTGTGTGCGGTGTGTGTGTGGTGTGTTGTGTGTGTGTGTGCGGATGTGATTATTTGCCAAAGAGAGGAGGAACGAGCAATGTACATTGATACTAAGGATTACAGTAATCTACTTGAAAGAGGTTAACTGAGACTTCTTCAAGATTCAAGAAAAGACTTTTCTTTTTGGTTCAAACAAACTCAAAATAATTTTTTCTGCTAACAAAAATAGATTTAAATTTAGTTATTAAGCTATATATATATATATTATATAATATAATATATATATATATATAATATATATAATATAATATAAATATAAATATGATATATATAGTATATATATTATATATATATAATTGAATATAACATATATAAATAATATCTATATATATATTTATATATATATATATATAATATTAATATAATTTATAATAATATGATATAATATATATATATAACACCAATAAAGTAAGATATCTGTCGTGTGCACCCCATAATTTCATTAATTAAATCGTTCTAAGTAAAAGAAAATATGTGAAAGGGACACGGTACTGAAAGATAAGCAATGAAACAACGTCAAAAATGAGTAGATTATGGATGTTAGGGTATGGATGTTTCTTCGTTTTTAGAGATGGAAATCTTCAGTGTTAGTAAATATGTTGAAGGGGAAATAGTCCTATAAGAGGTTTTAAGGGAGTTGTCCTACGTAGTTTAGATAGTTTGTAAATGTAGGGGAATCATGTTATGAAATTATAGGTCTGAAGAGAGTGTTTTGTTTGTGAGTTTTTGGAATGCCATAGAATTTGGAAAAAATAACTCACAAACTACACATACACACAACAATACTTTCTCACCGTCACAATAACGTATCTTAACAAAATTCCTTGTATTTCATTGATAACTCAATATCCATACATCGGAGAAAACTATTTGATTTCACCCGCGAGACAATACTCAATAGAATAAATACCGATCTCCAATATAGATGAACCCGTGACGTGGTCTGCCCCTTACATATCCACAGATCCACCCACAACCATTTTATAAATGCTGACCACATGACACCCATTATTATTAACATGGATACTTTACTTCTGATACAACTTTCCGAATCATTTTGCATTACTAACAACCAATAATTTTAACATACAGAAAAATGAATACATAATAGATCCTATTTTAAAACACATATTAAACTATCTCAATAATTTTTTTTAAAAAATTAAACAAAAAAACTCTTTCCTGAAACTTATTTGATATTAATTTTATAATATTTAATATTTAGTCTAATATTTACAACTATCTTGAACGAGGACCAAAGAAATCGTCGAAAAACTCTTATGTAGGAAGCTTTGTATATATTTATAAATATATTCTGTAAAAAGATATTTATGAAACAGATTTCTTCTGGCTGAAATCCTGATACTAATTTCTCTAGAGGCATATTTATTCTAATTTATCCTTAGTGGTTAACTATTATCATTCTTATATATATATATATAATATATATTGGAGAATATATATGATATATACATATATATATAATAAAATATATTATATAATATATATTATATAGTAATAATATATAATTATATAATATAGTATATGTATTAGTATATTATACTAAATAGTATAATAGTATATTATTTATATAATATATATATATACTAATATATATATATAACAATATAACCATAAATATATATATATATATATATAATATAATATTATATATATATAATATATATATATTTTGCAA
>JABUQX010016351.1:30000-40000 GCA_015478945.1 Trachelipus rathkii | reverse complement strand
AAGAAGTAAAAACACTTCTCTAGGGGGGGCAAGCTTGCCCCTCATCCACATACACCCTTGGACGAGGTCCCATTATATATATATATAAATATATACATATATATTATATACTATATATATACATATTATATTTATGATATAGATATATATAATATTATATATATATATTATAATATTAATATAAAATTATTATAATTAAACCATATGAACATAAATTATGTATATGCAGGCAGTAGAAAAAAAATTAAAAATAAAAAAACAATATTATTTATAATAATTTCTAATGTACAATTTGAAATGAAATAATGTTATATTTTGGTTAGATTGTATTAATTTTTGTAAAAAATCATTGGAAGGAATTCGAATCCGGATTCGGATTCGAATCCGGATTCGGATTCGGATCGGATTCAACTTTTTACAATGAATCGGATATTCCGATTCGAGGATTCAGAGAATTTTACATCACACACGGGATTCGAGATTCCGGATTCGAATCCCGAAGGTGCTTGGATTCGGATTCGGAATCCGGATTCGAACATTTCCACATACACGTACTGGATCGGATTCGGATTCGAATCCAAATTTGCTGGATTCGGATACAACATCACTAGATTAATATATATAACATATATATATATATATGATATATATATTATATATATATATAAACATAATAATATATAATATATATATATATATAATATAATATATATATATATATTATATATAATTATATAATAATATAAATACATATATATATAAATATTACTGATAAATATAATATAAATATATATATATAATATAATGATAATAAGTATATAATATATATAATATAATATATATATATTATATATATATATATATATATATATATATATATGATATATATAATATAAATATATATATAATAATTATAATTAATATATATATTAATTATAATTAATATATAACTATTAATAGGTTTTTAAAAGTTTATATTTTAATAAAAAAATATTTTTCTTTAAACAAAAGAAGAATGTCAAGGAGAAATTTTCAGATTTTGCCAAAGCTGGGAAAAAAAAATCGAATGTTCTCAGGTCATTATCTTTCGAATGAAGAGCATATAGATGTAATAAATGCGATAGGTCCCTTTTTATTTTTTAACTAACCGAATACCTCGCACCTAGAACGCAGAGAATGACCAGAAGTCGGGGTCACATCTCGTCCTCTCGACTCGTGGACGACGGGGGGAAGACTTTCTTCCCCCCATCTGTATCCTCGTACGTTCGGCTCGAGCCACCCCTAAACTAATTTATACCATAGAAACCTATAAATTTGATTATATATAATATACCCCAAGTATAATCAGATTGATCACCTATTAAGCCAGCTTTTCTAAATATAAGCCCATTGTAAAGAGCATTAATTATATATATATATTATATATATATATATATATATATTGTATATATAATAAATATCACACTATAATAATATATATATATAATATAATATATATAATATATTTATATATATAATCAATATATATAATATATGATATAATTGAAAAATAGACCAAGCAAAATTTATAGGGAAATAAAATTTAACTTTATTAATTAAACTACAGAAAAAAATTCTTAAGTAATGACAAAATACAAACTTTTTGAGACTCATAAAATTAGAGTTGTAGTACATTAAAAAGAAACATATCACATATTTAACAGAAGACATCTAATGAAAACCAAAACTAGTTATAACTTTTTATTTGAATCTGTAACCTTAATTAGGATAAAAAGGGCTAACTTAATAAAGGACATTAATTATAATAAATAGAACAAATCTGGCAAAATCCTGGAGTATAGACCATGTGTCACTACCTAAATTTACAATATTAAGATCCTATATATAATATATATATATATATATATATATAATAATATATTTATATATATTATATATATATATATATATATATGGATAATATATTATAATATATATAATATATAATATATAATATAATATATGGACTAAGTCTATTATTAGAACTTTTTTAACGAGACGTATTGTTATTTTTTTAACTCGATTACTACAAAAAAAAAAAAAAAATAGTACAAAGGTATCATCTAAATTAGGACCTACCATACATAGATATCTAGATTTAGGGCAATTTGTTAATTTAGCGTATAGGTTATATATAAAATATATATATAAATATATATATATAATATATAATTAATAATATTAATATTATAATAATATATTATATATATATATAATTATAAATATATATATATATATATAATAATTGTAAAGGTATTATACACGGCAAAGAGAGGAGGCTCGAGCAAAAACGGGGAACAGGGGTGGGGAGTTTTCCCAATACCCCGTAGGGGAGGGGAGGAGGAATCCCCGCGACACCCAAATAAATACCCAAGAGCGGGGGTTCCGGGAACCCTCCCCGGAGGGAAGGAAATAGATTCTACCCTGTCGTTCCCCGAAGGCTGAGAAGACCACGATACAAACCTGCCAAAGCTATCTCTGCGATTTACACCTTGGAGTATTCTTATTGTTAATATATATATATATATATATATATATATAATTATATATATTTAATTATAAATATATTATATAATATATTATATATATATATATATAATGAAATATTATTAATATAATATATGATACTCAAAATTAAAATTACCATATTTACTATCTAAAGCTAGTCTTGACAGATGGCTATCGAAAATGGGAATATATTGATACGTAACGAATTTATAATATTATATTTTTTAAAAATTTTCTCTCTAGGAGCAGATTCGTAACAGCAAATAAACAATTTCGTGACAATGTTGCATGGAATTTGGGTCCCTTTCTCTTATAAATTTCACAATTTATTCTTACACTTATTTTTATGACACTTACATTTTTTATTTAAGTATTAACCTTTCATTTTGTAATACGCTAATAATTTGTAAAATATCATTTATTCATAGTAACAAAACTGCATTATTCGAAGACTATAAAGGAACCACATCTACACTCAAACACATTTACACGTAAATACTTAAACAAGAATTATAACTCACTATTCACTAAACTCGGTAGAAATTTCCTTACGCAGCGTAAAGTAGCACCTACAAATAGTTTTTCTAATTTCGAATTACAACTTCAAAACAATATTTCCCTATTAATAATACATTTAACTTTATTTATATTTAACTTTTATTATAATAAAATTAAATTCATTATACTTTAAGATTAAAAAAGATCAGTAGCTATAAAACTTCTCACCATATATATACATATATATTATATATATTAATTATATATTATATCTTACCGCATTATGACAGGTTATATTGAGACATTAGGTAGAATACAGTTGAATAACATTGATATATATATAACCACACGATAAATACGCTTATAGAATTAATATAATAGTCAAAGTCGCTGTATATATTTATCTAAATGATATCATAAATATATATAATATATAATATATATAATAATATACTATATTCTAAGATATATTAGCTACACCTTCAAATTATTATTTAATCCTGTGAATAAGTAATTTAATGATGATATGTGAATATTGTTGCGTTCCAAGCGAGTAATAAATTATATATATCTCACTGATATGTGACGTAAATTTTTTTTTTTTTTTTTTTTATTTTATTATTTTATTTTTATTATTATTTTTGCTTTCATCATTAATTCATTATTACACCCCATTTCATTAATTTAGTATCTACTTCCACAATAGAGTACATATACAATATACTGGCATACTAATTTTTATTTGTCATTTGTAATATCACCCAATATTTTATCATATCTCCTCACTATAGAAACCTCATGTGAGAACAAAGGTCGTACAACGGTGTAATAATAGAGGATTTAAAATTTAAATGGATAAATAAAATAAATAATTGTAGTATAATAAGTCATTATTTTAATATAGCTAATATAATAACTAATAAATAATAACTATAATAATACATAATAATAATAAATAATAATAATAATAATATTAATAATAATAAGTAAATAATAATAATATAAAATACATATATAATAATTGGAGAATGCCGAAATGACATCCGACCTGTTGCAGAACCTGACAGAGAACCTCGAAAGGTCGGTGTATTAATAATATTATCGAATGACAACATACTCTTACAAAATTCGTTAGTGCATACTCGAGCATCTTTCTCTTTTTGTTTTTTTTATAACCCCAACAGGTAAGATTGATCACTAACAATACACACACACACCTACAACATATACCATACACAATAATCACCTGTAAATAACACGCACATAGCAATCCTTACACTATATCCTTTCTAATACTTTGACAATCTTACCTTTAAAACCCTAATCTTAACCTAAAACTTAGCTACAGTCTAAACCCTAGGAACACATTGCAACATCCCAGACCACACACGACACACACAGACAATACATAAACAACATTAATTTACTAGCATCGAATGTATGTTACATAGCGATGAACTGGAAAAGTATACACATTTAATATAGTCTGATACTTGTAGAAGACACTACCGTAAACACAGGTATAACATACATATATTAAAACTAAATTAGTATTTATATTTAATTTTATATAAATCTGCACATGGATATAACATACGACGTATTCAATAAATTATAATAATATAATATAATAATATATAAAATATAGTAATATAATATATATATATATATATTAACAATATATATAATATATAATATATATACTTAATATATATATATATATATATATATAATATATATATATATATATATATTTATTATATATAATATATTAATAGTATATATAAATTATATATATAATATACTAAATATATATATATAAATATATATATATAATTATATATATAGTAATAATATATATATAAATATATTATTATAATATATTATAATATATATAAATATAATAATTATTATATAATATTAATATATATATATAATAGTATATAATATAATATATATATAGTATATAATATATATATTATATATAATATATTATTAATAATATATATATATATTATATATATTAAGAATCTGAGCAAATGTGATATAATCACTACCTAATTACAATATAAGGAAAATTATGACAAACGTTTTTCAGAAACTTAAATATTTCTTTTTAACGCGGTAAATACACTTGTGATAACCTGATATAAGGACAAAAGTATCAAAAGAAATTCCTCCAATTCAACCCGCAAGCATCCAAAAGGCCGGGGTATCATTCGTAATATTAGTTTAAAAGCTTTTTATTTTTTTTTTTTTTTTTTTTTTTTTGTACATTTGTGTATTGGTAATTTTTTATTTATTATGTAATTTTTTTTTATATTTTATTTATTGATTTATAATTTTAAAGATAATTATTTTTTAAGATTTGTTTTTTTAGAAATTGATTTTTTTATTCTAGTTTTTTTTATCTAGATTGATTCTTTCACTTCCATCCACGACTTACCTCAATCATCATCATACACATCAGAATTTTCTGAATCTAATAACCTGGCAAGTGTAGTAAGGATCCAGCAGGTTTTGTTGGACAGGCCCAAGTGAGCCAATAAGTATTATGGGGTGAAGTCAGAAGGACAGGAAGAAACTTTGAACTGGAGCTTGGAGTAAAATTTTTTTTAGTCTATGAGAGCAGCCTACTTTCCACAACCACAGGCCGATGGTCCATAGGACCCTGAGGTCTCCAGATGAATATTATCGAGTCTTGAAACTGGCATCCACTCTTCGATAAGTTAGCAAAATTTGAGAACAAAAGATGATGTAAATTATTAAAACAAGGAGAGCAAAGAAACTTAAACACCTGCAAAGTGATTGTAACATATCAACTTCAAGTATATGGTTCTACTTTCGATCTATATATTATTATATACCCTGCTTTAATAAGTTACAACACTATGACATGATAATTATCAATTCACAAGATCAAGTAATAAGTATTATACTATTAATAATATTTTTTTATTTTTTTTTTACCTTCCTTTTAATGATTGGTCGGGCACGAATTATCTGATATTATATAACTTTTCGGCGATCGAAGAATAGGATTGAGAAACGCTGGTCTAGGTTCATGAGAGATACAACTGGGGAAACAAATTTTCTCGGTTTTTTCTTGTCGTCTGATGATCCGACAACTTGTTTTATCAAAAATCAAAGAGATGGTGCTGCATCAAAGGATGTAAAATTGATAATTATTCTACATTTTGGGATTCCTAGTAATTGATACATATAATCACTGGTGATGTGCTGTGAGGGGTTGATTAGGGATGGGATGTTGTAGGTTGTGAGTGTTGTTTTCGTGCTGTTGATTGAGTTTGTTGGAAAGAGTAACATTTGAAATTAAAAATTATTCTGCCGCGAGAACTATGAGAACAGTAATTGGGTATAACAAAACAGATAAATTATAAATAAATATTATGTATAATCTTAGACCCCAAAATTTTATGCAATTATAGCGCAAAAAAATTCCACTCAGTAATAGTGAAGGACAAATATAGATAAAAAATACAATAAAAAACTATTAAAATGTAACGAAGACACAAAAAAAGAACGATTACAAACAAATAACAATATCGCGGTTTTTTCAATTTGAAATATGGAAAGTAAAAATAATGTTCTGCATTTTTTTAATCTTTAATTCTTCTCTTTTAGAGTTCTAATTGGCTTTATTTAATCAAAATTAAAATCTTTAGTAATTACCATTCCTAAAATAATTCTTAGCTTGGGCCAATAGCTTATTAGTCAAACGAGAAATTATTGCTTTCCCAGTGTAATTATAATAATAAATAATAACAAATAAATAATATAAATATAAATATGAATAATATATAATAATATAAATAATTTAAATATAATAAAATAATAAATTATAAATATAAATAATAATTAATATAATAATAATAATAAATATAAAATAAATAATAATAATAAAACATATAATATATAAAAATACAAATAATAATAACTAATAATATTTATATATAAATAATAATAAAACATAATATAATAATAGATAATAATATAATAATAAATTAATATATAAATAATTAATATATAAATAATAATAAAAATACTGGGGAACAAAACATTTTATTATGACTCTTATATAATAAGACTTGTTTCTTAACGTACAAATCTTTGAGGCGAATCATAAAAAATGATATATGGTGTTATATAGAAATGAAGGCTCAGTTTCAGCACCGACACGATTCTCGCATAGTAAAACATTAAGAAATGTCCATAATAATGTTTTTTATGCCCATATTTCATAATATGAATTAATACCGCGATATTCTTTTTCATTATTTGTCCATTAACAATAATTTTTGAAACAATATTAAAAAATATTGGGCAAAGAATACCCATATTTTTATTATAGAATTACCTACATAAGTGAACCTAACCGCTATAGCCTCGTTCTGGAAATCGTCTCCCCCCCTTGATTACATGTGAAATAGGATAACAAAAGAGAATAAAAAACTGGACATAATGGACAAAACGATACGATTATTTTAATTATCAGCGCACAAACACACATAAACAAAAAGAGGTAATCGGGTAATCCATTAAGTGCACATAAAAGTTACTACATCCCAAACACTATATACTTGGGAAGAAGATTAGCAAATTTGAAAGGGATTGATTTTCAGGGAGCAGAGCCCAGGGAGGCTCGGCCAGATCACACATAACGTCGCGTTATCCAACATTTAAACGCTCGTCTAACTTTCAGCATCATAGAATCTTTATTATTTTATATTACTAATTTATTTATTTTTTTATTATCTATTTATTTTTAAGAATCTCATTCTAACTCATTCTCTGATATGTTTATCATGTCCATAAAAAGGAATTTTAACGGATTTGGGAAACAGTCACTGAAACTATTTAATTCTGCTGAGGCTTAGTTTATATATGAATTATTATAAATATAAATATATAAATATATAATATATATAGTTATATGATATATAATATATATAATATTATATAAATCTTAATTATTTCATATATATATTATAATAAGATAATATATATATATATATATAAATATATAGTATTTATATATTATATATTTATATTATATTATATATATAATATATAATATATAATATATATAATATATAATATAGGTAATAGCTATAGTTATATGTGTAAGTGATTGTGTGTGTGTGATAGTGTTGAACTTGGGTGTGTGTGATGTGTGTGTGTGATGTGTGTGTGATGTTGTGTGTGTTGTGTGTGTGTGTGGCATGATAGATGTGCGCGCATCGCTTTATATAGAGCATATATTACATACTTACGGAATAATGATTGTGGAGAGTGGCTTAATGACCAAAATAATTTTACAGTTTCTACTTCCCCACCTCTAAAACAACCTTACACAACTTACAAAAAATAAAATGTAAATTCAAGATTTATTAACTTTGTTTCTTCTTTTTATTATATTATAGATTTCAAATTCGGAAATAATATAACTGACAGTAAACTTAATAAGTTTAGTAAAGTGAAAATATTAATATAATTATACTATAGTTATATATACAATATATATAAATATAATAAAATATAATATATATATATATATTATATATATAATATATATAATAGTAATAACTATTATATATAATATATATAATTATTATATATTTAATGGAAATATATTAATATATTAGTAATATAATAATTTTATTATTTTCCTACCGGAGTTCCTTCCAATTCTGAATCTTGCTCCAAGCTCTTTACCAACAAAATAAAAACAATTATCCTTTCGTTTCCAGAAATACATGTGAAAAACGCAGCTTCCAATCATCCTTTGCAACAGTCGGAAGTTTTTATTTTTTATTTTTAAACTGTAGACTCAAGTACTTTGTGTATTTTCTCTGACCAATATTCACATAAAATTTTAATTATTTTAGGAGGTTTATTATTCATAAATATTTTGGTAATAAGTGTCGCATGAATTTACATTGTAGAATTATTTCCGGCTCATTTATAATAACATTTTTATTTTTTATGTATAAAATAAAATTCCTTTAGAAAATATAAGTTCCTCATTGAATTTTAAAATGTTATTGTACATATTGGTAAAAATCTAGAATTATTTTTAACAAAATATCATAAATATTTATATCAAAATTTAATATAAATACAATTATCTAATTATATCAGATCGTATTTATTGGTGAAAATATAGTTACCAGTATTTTCAGTTTGCTCGTATCTGCCTTCTCAATCTTCTGTTTCTTCTCATTTTTTATATTTTTGGCAGCTTGTACGAAACAAGCTTAATTTAAATGATTAAACTATCTAGGGTCAAATTCCAAACACTTTGAACGTTAAAGGACGGTTAAAATCTTATTTTGTTGTTCAGTGGTTAGTGAATGACGAATCTTTTTTTCAGCGTTTTTTTATTTTAAAAAGAAAGTACTAATATTTTAAACCCAGATATTTAGATATTTACTTCCGTATAGATTAACTCGGAGCGCGTGTACCGGTATATGCATAATTTTTACAGACATATAAGAACTCTTTATGATTTTTATTTTTTTTTACAGAATTATAATTCTGTTTTTATTATTTTATTTTAAGTTTCACGACTCAGTAGGTGAATCTTAGACCCTCGCCACATGAACCTTACTCGTATAAATGAAGGAAATAATTATTTGATGCATCTCTTTGATAAACGGTGTCAAAATAAAAAATAGTAATGTAGTATAGAATCCATGACAAGAACGGAAAATTATGAAGAAACACAGAACTTCAATTTAAAATAAATGGAGACTAGGGAAGAAGAAAACCCAGAGTAACACTATTAGGAACCGACGGGAACCCGGCCCCGGGCCCGGCCAAAAATCAGGAAAAAACGGGGTTTTCTACCGGGGTTAACACTGTAAATTTACACTAAATATTAGAGGGTTAAATCAAACAAAATAAAAAATATATATTTTAATTCCATTACTCC
>JABUQX010016351.1:12500-17500 GCA_015478945.1 Trachelipus rathkii | reverse complement strand
TTAGGAAAACATAAACCACGTAACTAGACCTGGGAGAGGTGGGGTAGGTTATGTCGGGGGTATAATCGAGCGAGGGATCATTCACGTACGAAGCGACTCGATAAACATGGAAAGGTAGTGAGTAACTGTCAAGAGATCAGTGCATGCAGATAACAACACTCCACGCCGAAGAACACGGGTACCGGGCACTTGGTCGACGGTTCGATGTAGCGCACACAACGATTGCACGGGTGGTCCAACGGTACCAGGAAACCCTGACACATGATCGCCGGCGATGACAAGGTAGGCCCAGGGCCACGACACCCGTGGAAGACCGATTTATACGTCTGCGTGCATTACGAGAGTGCCACACAACGGCACGACATCTGCAGATACAGCTAGCGGAGGTACACGGCACCAGGGTGAGTAACAATACAGTGCGTCGACACCTTGCGGAACATAATTACCGGCCCTGGAGGCCTGCCATAGGTCCACCGCACACCACGGCACATCAAAGGGCGCGACTGGCATTTGCCCGAGAACACATCCATGTGTACTGGTTCAACCGATTAGGCAAAGGTGCCTTTACACCGAGTCGAGGTGTTTATCTTTGTTACTCCTCGGTCAGGGCTTGCTAGAGTTACCGATGGACGACGGGAGAAGTTTCGCGCAATGCAATGTTGCTGGCAGGTGCCACCGTTTTGGAGGTAGGAAGGTTATGGTCTTGGAAGGCATCTCTTTATCGAGGCCTACGAAGTTGCAAATCTTCGATGGAGGTACTCTTAAAGACGTAAGGTATATCACAGACATCCTCGAACCATATGTCGTGCCATATGCCCCTTACATCGGTGACTCTTTCATCCTAATGCATGGCAATGCAAGACCACACAAGGCCCAATTTGTGAACGACTACCTAAGGACGGTTCAAATTACGGCGTTGGAGTGGCCAGCATATAGTCCGGACCTCAACCCAATCGAGCATTTATGGGATATCCTGAAACGTTGGATCCGACAGCTGCAACCCCCTCCAGGAACCCGTCTGGACCTTCAACAGACACTGCACGACGTATGGGATCAAATCACTGTCCAGGACATTCGCTCACTCATCGAGAGCATGCCAAGACTGTGTCAGGCAGTCATCCGAGGCAGAGTGGGTCATTCACGGTGTTGAGACAGACCCAACACCTTCCGCGGCCGTCGCCGTATGTACCAACATTGTGTGTTTGCGGCGCCAAACCTCACGAAACCCTACTTGCAAGACCCTTTGGCTTGCACCATGGCCTTACACTCTACCAACAAAACGGTTCTGGGAAGGACCCACCAGTTTTTGTCTTTTCCAATAAGTGTCTTCTCGTTCTTTCAACCTTTTTCTACCCTCCTTTCGCCACGTACCCTTGTGTGCTTTAATTTTGACGATATATATTATATATATATATTATATATATATATATATATATATATATATATATATATATATATATATATATATATAATTATTATATATATATATATATATATATATATTATATTATATATATATTTATACATATTTAAATTCTTATCCCTATTTTTTCACTCATTGATAAACAGATTTATATATTATTTTATTGCACCATTAAATGTATATAGAGTATAGACAATTACTGAGTTACTTGATTCACTTCCTGTTGACACTTCCTAGCTTTCAGTGGCAATTTACGCCAACCTCTTTCAGGGAACGTCACAGGGAGTAAATTTGTGGATATGTTTTCTCTTCTGTTTTTAGTTATTTGTAGTGGTTGGTCATTTTTTCTATTTGGCATTTTTAAATCCTTCCAGCTTGCTTTTGTAAGTACTATGACATGACGTGATGAATTTTAAGGTTTCATTAATAATGTCGTCTATGTGGTAATTGCCTCGGTCACTATTTATGTTATTGGTGTTATGATTGCATAAGATTCGTAAAATTTGGGGAATTTATGATTGTTTACTTTTTTGATTATTTTGTTGTTTTGGGTATCGATCCTATGACCTTCGTTTATCTAATGTGAGACTAGTGGTAAATTGTTGTTGTGGGTACGAAGATCATACTGATGTTGATATATTCGTCTTTTTATATCAATTGTCTCTCCTATATAATGATTACTGCAAGATGTGCATGGTATAGAGAAAACTACTGAGTTGCTTAAGTTTTCTAGTTTAGATTTTAATAATCTTTTTAGTGTATTTTTTTGTTTCGTTAGTATTTTTAAATTTGATGGTATGTAGTTTATATCTGTGTTGACAATTAATGTATATTTATATCTATTAAATTGTTCGTTCCTTGTGTTAACGTTATTATTCCTATTATTATAATTTTTTTCCGCTTTTCCAAAGCATTGGTCTATTATATTATTGGGGTAATTTAACTTAGTAAATGTTTTATTGATGTCGTTGATTTCTGCAACTATGGTTTAATTACTGCATATATGCAATGCTCGTAGTGTTAATGTTATTATTAGGGATTTTTTTTTATGTGTAGTTTGTGTCTTGAGAACCAGTGTATGTATTTCGGGGAATGAGTTGGTTTCTTATAAACTGAAAAAACGGTATTGGTGGGATTATTCCAATTTATTAGTATATCTAAAAAGAGAATGGTTTTGTTTATGGAGCATTCAATTGTAAATTTTATGGATGGTACTAAATTATTGCTCTAACAACTTCCACATTTTCATCGTTTGTTGACGAGATTGGTCTTCCACAACGAAGGTCGTCTTCAACATTTTCTCAGCCCTTCTTGAAAGCTTCTGTACCACTTAAACAACCATAGGTTCTCGATTGAGTGTCCCCATAAGCTTCATTTAAAGAAGCAAATGTCTTGGTGGCAGACTTGTTACTTTTCACACAGAATTTGATAGCGTAGCCTACAGCTGTTCAATATTTACCTGCATCGCAAAAAAGGAAGGAGGATAGAAAAACACGCCTCCATACATAAAAAAAGAATGTAGTGCAAAAACGTAACGAGGTTAGAACACACGCCCATACATAAACAGTGTAGTTGCAAGACTGACTTTATATAAATCTGGTTAAACTAGGTATGGATTGTAAGCCTTAGGGTAACGTTAGCTACCCACTTGTATACGTTCACGGAGGAGATACAATTTACTCCATTTCGTCATTGGGATATTCAGTTAAACCTACTTTGGGACTAGAGGAAATATATATATATATATATATAATATACTAGATAGTATATACTATATATATAATATTATAATTATATATATATATATATCCTATATATATATATATATATATATATTATTCTATATATATATGAATATATATATATATAGTATTATAGTGATATATATATATTATATGATATATTATATATATACGATATAAATATAGATATATATATAATTATAATATATTATATAGTACTATATATATATATAAGGTTATAATGTAAGATATATATATATATATATATATATATATATATATATATATATATATATATATATATTATATAATATATATATATATATATATATACCGTATATATATATATATATAATTTATTGTTAAGAATATTCAATTTCTGAAGTAAAGTGAAAATAGTTACTGTTAAAGTTGGCCGATTCAGACAAGATGTGGGATACCCTTTTAGAAAGTGCTATGGACAATAGTGTAGGAAAATGGACAACGGCGAATGGTGTTGAGGACAATCAATTAAGATTTGGTGAACAGATTGCTGGGTATGGAGCTGGCAAAAGTAGCAGGTGGGAGGAGTATCCTGTGACATGTAGTGAGTGATGATGGTGTGACCAATATAGAGGAGTGCAAGGATTCCCTCGTGCAAGCGATATTGCTGGAGAGGAAGAGAACTCACCAATGTTCGACTTTAAATTTCTAAGTTTCGAACCTCACTGATCACTCGCCCAGCATTCCTGCCAGTAAGACCGGAAGCTTTTTCAGAGAGAAAGATAATTATCAGTTGATGGGAGTCAACCATGTTGAGTGACATCCAGGAGGTGGTATCTAGTACAGCTATGGAAGTGAGGAGGTATCCTCTCTGTCAGCGATTTTTTTGTCAGTCACCCATTCCTAAGAGAGGGTCCAACAGTGTTTGATTTGCTTCTTGCGAGAGTAAAGCAGCGGGAGAAATTGTTATACAGTGATATATATATATATATATATATATATATATATATAAATATATACTAGTATATATAGTACTATTGTTATATGTATATATATATATATATATATAATAATTATATATATAATATATAATATTATATCATATATTATATATATATATATATATATATATATATATGTAGTATGATATGATATATATATATTATATATATATATACCTTTATTTCAGCACCAGAGTTTTCCCTTTCACAACCAAACTTAGAAAGGCATGATGCGTTTCGAGCACTTTTTTACTGAGATTTGCTAGGTTGAAAGTTTTCAACATCAGCATCTAAACAAAAATATGATATATATATATATATTATATATATATACTATATATAAAGATATATATATATATATATATATATATATATATTATATTTATATATTATATATTATATATATATATATAGTATAATTATTATATATATATTATATATATATATGATATATTAATATATATATATATATAATATATTATATAATGATATATATATATATATATATATTATATATATATATATATTAATATATATGATATATATATATATAATATATATATATATATATAATATATAATATACAATAGTATAAATATATATATGATATATATTTATATTTATATATATAGATATATTATATATATGTGTGAATATATATATATATATATATATATATATATATATATATATATATATTATATATATATAATATATATTATATAGTATATATATATATATAATATATATATATATTTATTAAATATATATATAATATATATACATGTATATAATATAAATATATATATATATATATATATGATATATATATATATAATATATATATATTAT
>JABUQX010016351.1:0-7500 GCA_015478945.1 Trachelipus rathkii | reverse complement strand
TGTCAGATAATAAGTGGTGAACACCCTGCTGGAATATTATAGAGGGGTAAGAATGGTTTTTCCCGTAACAGGACAGATATTTGGTCTTACATACCAAGTTAAGTTATTTTGTTAGAAAATGATAAAAGAAAATCTGGTCAGGTACAAAGAAGTGTACCCTGGATTGATTTTAGCTACCAAAGATTTTTTTTTTTATTATTCAGGTGTGTTCTACAAAGTGATTTTTGTTTTACTTCTAAAGTGAAAGTGTGCTTCATATTTCGATTTGGTTGGAGGCCATCCTGGTCATCAAGAGTGGTCATTTTGCTGCCACGCAGGTTTTTCTTTTCTGAATGCGCAATGCGGATGTTATGGGAGCAGCATATACAGTATTAATTTGTTAAAATATCAGATAAGTATAGGTGATATTACATTTTTTTTTTTTTTTTTTTTGTGTTAAAAAAAAAAAAAAAAAAAGGTATTTAAATACATTTATAGTAATTTATAAACATTATTCTTATTATTTACTTTTCTTAAATTTATTATAGGCTTTTTATTACTGTAATTTCCTTAACGATGATTGGTGCGCGCATCCTTTAACTATTGTGACGTCATAGAAATAATTAAAAGTAGCCTCAACAACGGCTCGCGTTTTCTGTAACTATGTTTAGAATAATTTTTTTTTATTATAGTATCAATATATTTCTAATATGTTCTCAAGGAAAGTTGAATATTTTATTCAGTTATTATTACTATATTATATATATATATATATATAGTATATATATATATATATTATATATATTATATATATATTATTATATATATATTATATTATATATATATTACTATATATATATTTAGAATTAATTTTTTCTTTATTGTATACAACTTGTAATATTATTTCATTTACGGCGCAGCAATGTATTCTTAGTATATTTATATCCGCGGTGAATCAGTGCATGGATTTCACAGCGTGCGTGAAAGTTCGTTAATTAAATTAGAAGTTGAATAACTGTTTATAGGGAGTCTTATAAACGGGGTTTCTTGGTGCGGTAATTCCAGTTATAAAGCTGGACTATTGCTTAAAAGATTTTTTTTTTTTTTTTCTTTTTATTTAGCCTATCTTACGCAGTAATAAATAGTTCATATGTTTCTTTATATATAATATATTATGTATTAAAATTTATGTATTATGGATAATATTAATAAGCACGGCGTTTATGAAATTAGTATTATGACCATCTCGGTTGAAGAATTTATATACAGTGATGAATGTGTGGCTGTATTCCTAACGGTAAGTGTGTGAACTGTTTGTCGGTCTAAATATTTGTTTTTGTGGATGAATAAAAGTTTTCTACGGAGAGTTAAAAATTTGTCTTCTGAGCGTCTCCGAAAACAGAATTGTGGTACAAGGATTACCACGCACCGACCACACACACAAAATATACAGTTCGATTTTCTGTGACGTTCTCACTGAAATAAATTCAAAGAAAAGGAAAAAGAAAAGTAGTAGGTTATTTTTTGAAATCTTATATGACTGCAGAATAATTTTTCTTCGACGCCATCTCTCTGTGTGTAGATGAGAGAGAAAGAGGGTGGAAGAGACTGCAGTGCGTGTATTTTTTTTTTGTGGGATTATATTACCAGTTTTTATCACATTGGTCACCGTGAGCGCGTGAAGTGAATGTGTTGATTTTTTTTTGTGGGGATAATATTTTAAAGCACGTAAAAAGGTAGTACTAGAACGTACTATATATTTTTGATCATTTATTTATCTCTTTTATTTATTTCTTTATATATATATATATATATATATATATATTATATATATATATAGTATATATATATATATATATATATAATATATATATATATATATATTATATATATATATATATATATATGTAGTAACCAAGGTACCATCAAAATCAATGTGTACGCACTGAGGTACATATTTGTGAAGAAACCCAGCGTTTGTTTCAAATTGATAAGATACTAAGAGTACATAATCGTCGTTACCAATAATTATCGAAAAAAAAGTTTGGAAGAGTTTACGAAGAGTCTCACACAGGAGGCACAGTGTTCAGGGCAAATATTTTAATACATTGTAGTTTATTTAGCTCAGTTACATAACTTTAAGCATATTTAAGGAATATTATTTATTATTTTGTATTATATCTATATTCTGCATTTAGTTTACGAGGGGTCGATGTCCTCAGATGGTTTTATAATATTTCAAATCGATCTTCTGAAGAGTCGTCCGGAGGAACATGCAAATATGGAAGAGAAGCCATCCTGTAGTGATGTCTATGCTCCATAATACAAAATTTAGGATTTTTTAATATGGTCGTCATACAATAAACAATTTTTGTGTTTGTCTCGATTTTTGTCTATCTTTGATAGTATTTATTTTCTTTTAGTGAGTTGTTAGTTTTGTCATATTTGTCATCTTTTTTTTAAATTTTTTGTATGTTGTTAGATTAATATGTTTCTTTGATTAACAGTCGTTATTTTTCGTTCAACTTTTTTGTCCTTTAGCTGCAAATAATTCTGTACCTTCTTTTAAAAGTGTGTCATATCTTAATGCCTGTTCCTGACTAGAGAGGAAGAAACGTGCACTTCACTGGAAGAATAAATAAGAGCATTTCACCCACTAGGTGGTGGGGGCAACAATCGAGTAACTATTTCGCTAGAATATTAATCTTACTTCATAACGTCTGGCTGAACTCATTCCGACAACAGTGGTCTTGGCCTACAATTGAAATATTGGGAACCAAGGTTAACACAGTTCACCGGCCCAACATTCCCATTAATAGGTATACATAGACAGACTGCTATGGCGAGGGGCCGAGCGTAATGTTCCGGATGGTTTTGCTGCTTACTGAGGCTTTATTATTGCTGCGACGAACGGATTAAGCATCTGAATGCAAGAGAAACACTGAGCGGGCTAAAATAGCTATACAGATTCCATTTCTCACAAAAGAAGGGTAATGTAAATCGGCGCTCTATATTGTCGACTCGCAGAATTACTCCGAGAGCTACTTCGTGGCTTCCGCTTCAAGACCGATTTGTCGTATGCCTGGAAACCCCTTTCAATTCTAAGAGCTCTTTCGAGGCTTTTAAAGATTTTATTGACGTGAAGTGGAACTCTCACCACTCACTGCCTGAGTACCTTACAGAGTCTCAAAAGGCATTACAAATGTTTCTAGATTCGTCTTCGATGTTACACGGAGTGGATTTTACTCCAGAACAACGTAGGTTGTTGTTATTTTCTTCCTTGTATATAAATGCTAAGCCGCAGTTCCAGAGGATTCTGAATGAGGAGTTCTGTATCTCAAATTCGATACCTCAACAGATTCAAAGTTATTTGAAGAAGAGCCAAGTAATTAATAGTGGTAAGGTTGCATCGTCTTCGGGAAAGACGTCTAATTTCAATAATGCAATTCCTGTTTATACAGCTCAACACGAAAGGAACCAAGTTACACCTTCTTTTCACCAGTCTCATAGGGTGAAAACTTTTTCATATCAATCTTTTTCGTCTCCAAAATCTCCGTCTCCGAGACGTCAAGACACACGAAGTAACGTCTTTTGCAAGAAGTGCGAACGCCATGGGCACTATACTTCTTAGTGCATCTATGACCCTTTTTGTTCAATGTGTTTTTCCAAACATTTGCGCGGTTCTCAAAGAAACTGCATGAATACTAATTGGGATCCTTTTTCCCCTCAAAGTTTGAATAGGGTAAAGTTTATAACCCCTCAAGAACGTGAGAGATATTCTCGTAATCAAAATAATGTTCATTCTAATTCTTCATTTTCTAGAGGTTCGAAACAAGGTTTTACACAAGGTCAGAGCGACCGTAATTATGGGTCGGTGTTCAATCTCTTATGTGGTTTTTGTTCAGGTGGGAACTTAATCAGAAACATGGAGGGAGATTATCTCTGACAAGTGCGCACCCCCGAAGAGTTTGACTGACCACCTAACACGTCAATTCAAGACCAATTGTGGCCTTCCTTTGGAAAAAGTCTTGACGTAAGATCCGTAAGAAAGATGAAATTAATTCTAGAACAGTCGGAGCTGTTTAATTTCCCCTCCGTGGGCCACCGGATAGCGTACAGAGCCTAAACTTTACTCCAACGCGGGTAAGACACAGGGACTGCTCGTGTGCCTTATTTCATGCTAACTGTCCGAAAATTAGAGACCGAGATGATGAGAAATTTATAAGTGAAGCAAGAACCATAATGATTGACCAAGGTAGAACAGATGATAGCAACGAATAGATCGACGGTGATGAAATTCTTTGAAGGTATTTAAACCAGAAACCATTGACTCGAAGAATACTTGAACCATAATTACATACAACAAGAAGAATATTAATTAATGAAATAATGAAATAATGAACACGGCGGATAATGAGAAGAGGATACTTCTTACTTTTATTAAAGTAACGTAGAGACTCAAATTCATATGTACAAAAATAAAACTATTATTAAATCCATTAAATCATTTAAACATCAATTAGGGGATTCTTGGAATTAGAGGAATTCCAGAATCGTTTCTATGAAACTATGAAATAATGAAACTATAAATACAGCAATATAAAACCTTGAGATGACCTCGCCTTATGCCTTATAATTAATTACAAATATGAATACATCCAAAACCCATCCAAAAATACTGTAACCCGAACAAAGTATGTTAATGCAACTAATGGATTGGCTTATCTTAATATCTTTCTACCATTGATGATGATTCCGGAGTAAAGTCAAGGGATAAATCACCAGTACCAATCAAAAAATCCAGTCAAGGATTGGGATTGTTCAGAAGAACAAAACCAAACCCAAAACTAAAGTTTGTCCAGGACTGACAAATTCATGCTGTGTCGATGTAAGGAATAGTCCAAAAAATAAACAAGAAGTAACAGGGTTCACACTGAAATTTTGAATTTGATTTCCCTGACTTTCCCTGACCTTCCCTGACCAATTTTTTTCCCTGACCGCGTGATTCGTTACTTTTTTGCTATAAAATATCTATTAATCATTATTGCAGCCTATTTACTCAGTTTATACATTAAATTATTGAAAATTTACTTTAGAAACTGTTCATCATCATGGATGAATTTAAAAAAATATTTTATTTTTTTAGTAATCAGCCTATACCTTCCCTCATAGGCCGTCCAACACACTCCTTTTTTATATTTTTCCAAAAGTAAACAGTTTTATTTATACAAAAAGGAAATAAATTAAAAGCTTACATTAATGGACTAGGTGACTAACGTCCACTGTGATCACAAAAGTTCTAAATGGGGAGATTTAGGTTAACTTTTTCTTTCTCAAGCATCTGAAATTTTGATTTTTATAGCGTCTTCTTTGTCAAAGCTTCTTTCAGTTTTGACATCTTTCTCTGCTCTTCAAAGTTTATAGATCTGTATGGATAAATTTTCTTTTTTCAACCTGTTTTATCTCTGTCTTCTTCTTCTTTTGGTGTTGTTTTGACTCTTTGAGGATGTTTCTTCATATCTTCCTATGGGCAGCTCTTACATTTGGCTCACACATTTATTGAGTAATAGGGGAACTTGTATTGAATACTTTTCATGAGATCTTTAGCATTGCTGCAGCTGTTCTTTGAGAAATCAGACTATGTTCTCTTTCAGATTCTCCACTAAACTTGCTTAATTTATAGAAAACACCTCCTTCCACTTTCGCATTTCCATGCGAAAATATGCAGTCCTAATTTTAATATTTGCCACAATTCCACATAGCATTGATTCCCAGGTACATATAGAGAAAAAAAAAACTAATCAAGTCTCTTAGAAAGACAATCACCAACCAAAAAAATTATTTTGAAATTTTTTAATTCAAGGGTTAGAATGAGCTATCACTGCAAAGTTAGAGTGTATTGATGCTTTTGCTTCTAGAAATTATAGGGAGCAGGTCCATAGGTTAATCACATATACATTTCATCGGCCCCATTTTAAAAAATTTGAAGCTACCGCACTACCTGGAAACATTAATTTTAAATGTTCCCTATCATCTGCACACGAGCTTAACGACATTTTTAATCATCCCACCACGCTTTAATGCCCATCACTATTTCAGATCCTTGGTAGACATCCATCTTTAATGCAAAAGATGGAAACTGATTTGCATAAAACTTGATGTTTTGTTAGTTACTAATAGACCACTTCAGGGCATTACCAATCGGTTGAGTTAGATGATTAGAGATTGTTGATGGAATGCATAATTCTTCAGTGAACACTTTCACTCAATATTTGTATCTATTAGTACACACGTAACGAAAAAGTTTTCCAATGATGGTTTGATCCTGCTGAGTTTTGATTAAAATCAAATGAGTTTCCATTGTTGAATGTGAAACTTCGGCTTGGCGCCCCATGTTAGATAGATGAAAGTTCTTTTTACATACTTTACAGTATGCCTGTGGAACTATCAGTCCTTTAAACCAACCACCTGATAAAAACTGTGGTTCGTTGTGACGTCCCAACCAACTGGGTTGCGTTTAAGTTAGTTTTTTTGCTTTGAAATCATTAATAAATAAATAATAAAATACCGTTCAACCTGCACAAAAATCCGAAAATCACTTCTTCGAAACCTCAAAAAAGAAAAATCACTTAAAAAGTATAAATACCCTAAAAGAAAAGATTATAAAAGATTTAAGTCATTAAAAGTCATCAGTCTAAAACACATCCCATACACCAATCACCTTCAATCAAAAGGATGAATTTGGAACAACCTCTACGAACAGAATAGAAAGAATAGTAGGTAATAGTGAACTAAAAATAGAAAGAAACAGGATAGAAGTATATTTATGGAATGTCATTCCTCGCCCAACCTTTTCATTCACTTATCAAATACAATCTCTATTCCACCAATTATACAGTCAGGGAAAAAAATATCAAAAATATTGAAACTTTGTTCATGGATCATTCTTCATATGTTTTGAAATTTTAAAATTTCCCTGACTTTTTTGGAATTTCAGGGAATTTCCCTGACTTTCAGCATATTTAAAACGATTTCCCGGACGTTTCCCTGACCAATTTTTTTTTTCCTGACTTTCCCTGACCTTCCCTGACTTTCCAGAAAGTGTGAACCCTGAGTAAAAAAAATCCAGTCACAAAAATAAAACTGAAGTTGGAACTTTGTAGCCCACATTCTAAAAACTTGAAGTTGGAACTTTTTAGGCCCACTTCATAAAACCTGTAGTTGGAACTTTAAAGCCCACTTCATAAAAACTGAAGTTGGAACTTTTAGGCCCACTTCATAAAAACTGAAGTTGGAACTTTTAGGCCCACTTCATAAAACCTGTGGGTGGATGAGAGCCCACAGTTAGGTACTATTATAATATAACAAATTAACTTTAATTTAATGAAATTACTATGTTCAAATGGATTTAAAAATAAATTACATTCATGAATCTAAGAGTTTAGATAAGCTAATAAAGCATTTATGACACAATTATTAATAAAGAATTATATCAAAACGTATAATGAAATTATTATGTCT
>JABUQX010016350.1:20000-43183 GCA_015478945.1 Trachelipus rathkii | reverse complement strand
AGTGATCAATCTTACATGTACCTTACAAGTAAAGTCTGGAATAATTTCCTTTATCTATTTTTTCAACTACCTTTTTGACTTGTCCGTTTTCAATTGCCGTGTATCGGCCTTTGAATTGGACCTGACTTGGGAATTTCCTAATTCTTATGGAATTTGATAGGCCTCCTCCTTCGACCACCAGAGAAGATCATATATATATATTTATATATAGTAGATATAGTTATATATATATATATACACACACATATATATATATATATATATATATATATATATATATATATATATATATATGCAGTGCCCGCGAAAAGTATCCGATCATCTTTGAAAATAACATTTAAGTATAAATTTCAAGGTCGCATATCCCAGTTATCTAGTAAATTAATGGCTTTATAGCCGTCGTTGCAATGTGTTGTGTGTTGAAGTTTGCCCAATTCATGTTTTTTGAAGTTCCTGTCATATGTGGCTATTGTTTTCAGGAAAGTGCAAATTAAATATAAGGAAGAGGGTCTTCAAAACAACTTGTGGTAATCTCGAGGTTAGCATGCTTTACATACATGTGGTAAATCATAGAATGAAATAGCAAAGCAGTTGAACATGTCCCAAGTACAGTAAATTAAATTTATGGAGATCTCTAGAGCGAACAGTGGCATCACACACACCTGTAACTGAAAAAGAAAAAAAAACACACACACACACGATGGCAGATCGAGAAAAATAAATTTGCGAGCAGACAAACTTATGAGACGTTTAGTTTTCAATAACCCAACAATTACAGCGAAAGAAGTGAAATATATTATGATTAATTTGTTATCTTGAGGTCTGGAACGAATTATTCAGGAGTGTGCTAAAAAAGTTGAACTTGATACCGAATCCAGCCATGCAGCTAAAAAACCAATTATTAATGGAAAAGATGCGTAAAAATGCTCCTCATTTGTGCAAAATACAGTATTGACTGTTGAAGACTGAAGAGTCTATTATCTATAATCAACATTTTGAGCTTCAGAAGTTGCCCGGGGCGGGGCGGGGTCTGAATGTCTATTGGCTCAAATAGGGTAACTTAAACACAATGATTAAGACAATGAAACATCTTCCCAGTGTGATGAATTGGGGTGTTTCGGTTACTATGGACGTGGAACCCTATATTTTCTTCCTAAGAACACCACTACGAATGGTTACGGTATCTAGCAATGCTAAAGGATAAACTTCCAATGACAATAGAAGTAGTAACATACCCATTTTGCACTCAAATGACATGGGACCTGCAGAATCCTAGGACCTGACCACAGCGCTTACCTGCCCTTGACCTTTTTTGCCAAATTTTTACCTTTTTTGACCTTGACCTTTTTGGGCCTTGACCTTTTTTCGACCAACCCTTTGATCTTCCATGGGTCATTTTTGGCCCACGGTATTTTTTGGCAACCCTAATTTTTTTGGCAACCCTAATTTTTTGGCAACCGAAGGGTTGCGCCAAACGGTTGCGTTAGCAACCGTTGTACGCACCCCGACTTTAATTTTTTCGACCACATGGGTTATTTTTACCCACGGTATTTTGATCTTCCTTTAGGGGCTTAGCCCTTTTTTGATATCTTAACCTTGTTGTCTCGAATCCGCCGCACCCACAGGTGCGAATCGCAAGCCAGCCGCGTTTCTGCCGCCGCGTTCCCGCCCGGCGCGTTTCCCATCCCACCTGAACCGTAGGTTCACATCCGCACGCCTTGTGTCCCATCCCTCCTTGTATCCCGTCCCACCAGACCCGTCCCGCCACCCATCTGCACACACACACACACACCCGCACCCACGTGTTCGCTACTCATGAATTTTCACCATCCCTTCCATCTGTGCTTAAACTTCCTTACCACCTCAAGCCTTAACGTCTTTATATGTTCGAGTTCCCCATCGGTCATAAATCAAAATAGAACTCGACCTCTCACCACCGAGGCAAACCCCTGACCTTTTAACCACCCGTCCAGCGGTACGAATTGAGAGAATACATAATTTAATTTTCAAGTTTATAAAAGCAAGTCCGCGGCTTCCCAATAATAATTATAATAATTATAATATAATAACAGTAAGATTTACTAAAAGCACTAATCTAATACTAATAAAAATAATAATAATAATAATAATAATAAAAAATAATAATAATAAAAATAAAAAAATATATATATATATATATATATATATATATATATATATATATATATATATATATATATATATATATATATATATATATATATATATATATATATATAAAATGATAGAGAGAGAGAGAGTATATATATATATATATATATATATATATATATATATATATATAGAGAGAGAGAGAGAGAGAGAGAGAGAGACAGTTTCGTTTGCGGCCACATTTCGAAGCATTTACACTTTTAGACCTATTTGAGATACCGAAAATTTTACTTGAATCATTTTTATTTGAATTTTAATTATTTTAACTATTTTTATTTGAATTATTTTTATTATTTACGTATTTTTATTATTTTTATTTTATTTTTTATCTTCTCATCCTGAGAACAGCCAGTGAAAAATCACGTGTAGGATTCCAGGCTATCATTGTTTATTCTCTTTAATTCGAAAAATTTATTCATTTTATTTGAATTATTTTATTCATTTTTATTTGAATTATTTTAATTATTTTTATTATTTTTAATTATTTTAATTATTTGCGTAACGTAATTATTTTCATTATTTTAATTTTATTTTTGGTATTACGGCGCGTGTTGATAAGTAACACGTTTCTTTTTACTGTTCCAGTCAAGCCATAAACCAGACATGCGCATGCGCATCTACAAAGCGAGCGAGCGAGAGAGAGAGAGAGAGAGAGAGAGAGAGAGAGAGAGAGAGAGAGAGAGAGAGAGAGAGGCAGTATATATATATATATATATATATATATATATATATATATTAATATCAGTTATAGAATATATATATATATATATATATATATATATATATATATATATATATATATATATATATATATATATATATATATATATATTAATATATTTATCTTTATTTTTCTCTCTTATTTCCACCAACCTGACCTTGCCGGATACCCTATACCCAGCCTACACCTAGCCTACACCTGCACTCCAAACTTTGACCTAACCCAACATATCCTAACCTAACCTAACCTAAACCTGAACCTAACCTAACCTAACCTAACCTAACCTACACCTACACCTAGCGTACACCTACACCTAGCCTACACCCAGCCTACACCTATCCTACACCTGCACCTAGCCTCCACCCCGCCTTGAGCTCATCCAGGTAACTGATGCCTAGCCTTTGGTAGGTATCTGTGCTAACATGAGGTCATGTAGGTACCTGACCTGTATGGATCTATCCTAACTTATTTCCATCCGTGGACACACACACACACACACACACACACACACACACACACACACACACACACACACTTATACTTATACACACACACACACACATTCACTATGACACTTATACACACATTCACTTATACACACATTCACTATGACACTTATACACACATTCACTATGAGATAATTTGCATTTACTCCATAGACACTTACATTTTACATCTCTATACACAAGTGGTCACAAACACCACACACCAAACACACACCCACTTACACTTATACACACATTCACTATGACACTTACACTCACCATAGACACTTACACTTACATTTACACTTATACACACGTATAAACACACGACCAACCCTTTGGTCTTCCATGGGTCAATTTTAGCCCACCCTATTTTTAGGCACTTAAACATTTTTATTAAAAACATTTTCGCGAACCTAAAACTGTAACTCATTACAGACATCTTTTATATTTTACTTAGTACTTTTTAATTTATAAATTTTTAAAAATTGCATGTAAGAAGAAAAAAAAACCAGAGTGCCTGATATATAAACATTTTATTTTACTACAATTGTACGAAATTTTATTAAAAACATATACTTTACAGACCTTAAAGCAGTAAATCAGTAAATCAATAGAGGTGTTACCTAACACCTAGGGGGATTAGTATGCTTTTGTTTTACTGTTTTACTGCTTTAACTCATGTTTTACTGCTTTAACTCATGTTTTACTGCTTTAACTCATATGTTTTACTGCTTTAACTCACATATTTATTAACATTACATACCTTAAAGCAGTAAATCAGTAAATCAATAGAGGTGTTACCTAACACCTAAGGGATTAGTATGCGTTTGTTTTACTGCTTTACTGCTTTAACTTTCTGTTTTACTGCTTTAACTTTCTGCTTTAACTCATATACATTACATACCTTAAAGCAGTAAATCAGTAAATCAATAGAGGTGTTACCTAACACCTAAGGGATTAGTATGCTTTTGTTTTACTGCTTTACTGCTTTAACTTTCTGCTTTACTGCTTTAACTTTCTGCTTTACTGCTTTAACTTTCTGCTTTACTGCTTTAACTTTCTGTTTTACTGTTTTAACTCATATATTTATTAACATTATGTTTTTTATTTTGTTTTAATACTTTTTATTTATTTTATTATTATTTTTATTTATTTTTATTATTATTTTTATTATTTCTATTATTTTTATTATTTTATTTTTATTTTATACTTAGTGTTATTTACTTCATGCCTATTGTTATTATTATTTAGAACACATTCACTATGACACTTATACACACATTCACTATGACACTTATACACACATTCACTATGACACTTACATATACCCATAGACACTTACATTTACACTTACACATATACACTTACACACACACACACACACACACACACACACACACACACACTCACACACAGATTTACTTACACTCACACACAGATTTACTTACACACGCAGATTTACTTACACTCACCCAGATTTACTTACACTCACACACAGATTTACTTACATTTACACTTACACACACACACACACACACAGATTTACTTACACTCACACACAGATTTACTTACACACGCAGATTTACTTACACATATAACGTATAATTTATTAAAACATTTTATGTTTTAATTAAACACGTACATTTATATTACTCATTCAAATATAACTAAAATTATTTCAAAGTTTCTTAAAACTTCTATAATAAATCAATCATTATCCTTGAACAAAGAATTTATTATTAACTGTTAATACTTTTTGTTTATAAATTTTATAACTATCAAGTTTTAAAATAACTTTTACTAAAATTTTATGAAATTTTATTAAAAACATATATTTTACGTACCTTAAAGCAATAAATCAGTAAATCAGTAAGACCAGCCCCTAGCACCCCTCTACATCAAGCTATGCCACGTTTTGTTCTATTGACTTACTGCTTTACATCATCTTTAGCTATGTAATAAGTATAAAATAACAAAATAAGTTCTTCTCTGCTAACATAACATGTATTTTATTAAAATCATTCTAAGTTTTTATTTAAAAATAACAATTATTCACTTACATTTATATTATTCACTCGAAGTTAACTAAAAATATTTCAAAGTTTTTTTAAATAATTCGGATTTTCTTTATTATTATTATTATTATCTATGTACATTGACAATCCATCAGGAGAAAACACAACAACCCGCACTCCTTACAGATACGAAACTGACCTCTCTCTGTAAAATGTGTTGAAATAACCACTTCAGGCTAAATTTAGGATAAACCTTTTTGTATCCCGGGGCGATTTAAACCTAATTCCAGGTCAAAATATATTTCAAACTGACCTTTTTCTGTAAAATGTGGTGCAATAACTACGTTAGGCCTAAATTTAGGCCTAAATTTAGGATAAGCCTTTTTGTAGACGGGCTAATTTAATCCTAATACCAGGTCAAAAGGTAATTCCAGTATAGACAAGAATCATTGTTATTATTATTTTTATAAATATATTTCAAACTGAAACATGCTGGAACGGTAAGATCCTTTAAGCAGGTAAGAAGGAAATGTTTTCCTTACTTGTGATTGGTCGGAGTAGTTTTCCCCTAGTTCATAAGCTAACCACCAGGGCTCAGCATGAGCCCCACCCGCAAAGGCAGCCAACCCCGCACCCGCAGGTGCGTCCCGCCGCGTCCCCGCCCGCCGCGTGCGCCCGCAGGCGCAATATTTCCGCGTGCGCCCGCAGGCGCAATATTCCCGCGCGAATTATTATTTAGAACACACATACACACACACGCACACATACACACACACACACACACACACACACACACACACACACACACACACACACACACACACACTCACACGCACACTCACTTACACATATAACGTATAATTTATTAAAACATTTTATTTTTATTTTATTATTATACTTAGTGTTATTTACTTCATGCCTATTGTTATTATTATTTAGAACACACACACACACACACACACACACACACACACACACACACACACACACACACACACACACACACACACACACACACACACACACACATACACACTTACACATACGCACCCACCCACTCGATATTTTGATGCCTCAACTTTGATGTCTCAGCTTTTGATGCCTCAACTTTGATGCCTCAGTTTTGATGCCTCAACTTTGATGCCTCAGCTTTTGATGCCTCAACTTTGATACCTCAGCTTTTGATGCCTCAGCTTTGATGCCTCAACTTTAATAACTTAGCTTTGGTACCTCAGCTTTAGTGGTTCATATTTGATGACTCATCTTTTGTCTACCTCTAGATCATAAGCTGCCCACCAGTTTATAAGAAGCTACAACTTACCATAGACACTTACACTTACACTTATACACACATACACTATATCTCTTATTCACACATACGCACATACACATAGACACTTACGTTCACCCATAGACACTTACACTCACCCGCACACACAATATATATATATATATATATCATTCGTTACAGTAATATATGTATATATATATATATATATATATATATATATATATATATATATATATATATATATATATATATATATATATATATATATATATATATATATATATATATATATATATATTTCATTCGCGAGGGAATATTGCGCCTGCGGGCGCACGCGGCGGGCGGGAACGCGGAAATATTGCGCCTGCGGGCGCACGCGGCGGGCGGGACGCGGCGGGACGCACCAGCGGGTGCGGGGTTGGCTGCCTTTGCGGGTGGGGCTCATGCTGAGCCCTGGTGGTTAGCTTATGAACTAGGGGGAAAACTACTCCGACCAATCACAAGTAAGGAAAACATTTCCTTCTTACCTGCTTAAAGGATCTTACCGATCCAGCATGTTTCAGTTTGAAATATATTTATAAAAATAATAATAACAATGATTCTTGTCTATACTGGAATTACCTTTTGACCTGAAATTAGGATTAAATTAGCCCGTCTACGAAAAGGCTTATCCTAAATTTAGGCCTAAATTTAGGCCTAACGTAGTTATTGCACCACATTTTACAGAAAAAGGTCAGTTTGAAATATATTTTGACCTGGAATTAGGTTTAAATCGCCCCGGGATACAAAAAGGATTATCCTAAATTTAGGCCTAAAGTAGTTATTTCAACACATTTTACAGAGAGAGGTCAGTTTCGTATCTGTAAGGAGTGTGGGTTGTTGTGTTTTCTCCTGATGGATTGTCAATGTACATAGATAATAATAATAATAATAATAAAGAAAATCCGAATTATTTAAAAAACTTTGAAATATTTTTAGTTAACTTCGAGTGAATAATATAAATGTAAGTGAATAATTGTTATTTTTAAATAAAAACTTAGAATGATTTTAATAAAATACATGTTATGTTAGCAGAGAAGAACTTATTTTGTTATTTTTATACTTATTACATAGCTAAAGATGATGTAAAGCAGTAAGTCAATAGAACAAAACGTGGCATAGCTTGATGTAGAGGGGTGCTAGGGGCTGGTCTTACTGATTTACTGATTTATTGCTTTAAGGTACGTAAAATATATGTTTTTAATAAAATTTCATAAAATTTTAGTAAAAGTTATTTTAAAACTTGATAGTTATAAAATTTATAAACAAAAAGTATTAACAGTTAATAATAAATTCTTTGTTCAAGGATAATGATTGATTTATTATAGAAGTTTTAAGAAACTTTGAAATAATTTTAGCTATATTTGAATGAGTAATATAAATGTACGTGCTTAATTAAAACAAAATGTTTTAATAAATTATACGTTATGTGTGTAAGTAAATCTGCGTGTGTAAGTAAATCTGTGTGTGAGTGTAAGTAAATCTGTGTGTGTGTGTGTGTGTGTGTGTGTGTGTGTGTGTGTGTGTGTGTGTGTAAGTGTAAATGTAAGTAAATCTGTGTGTGAGTGTAAGTAAATCTGGGTGAGTGTAAGTAAATCTGCGTGTGTGTAAATCTGTGTGTGAGTGTAAGTAAATCTGTGTGTGAGTGTGTGTGTGTGTGTGTGTGTGTGTGTGTGTGTGTGTGTGTGTGTGTGTGACCGCATGTGTATAAGTGTAAATGTAAGTGTCTATGGGTAAATGTAAGTGACATAGTGAATGTGTGTATAAGTGTCATAGTGAATGTGTGTATAAGTGTCATAGTGAATGTGTGTTCTAAATAATAATAACAATAGGCATGAAGTAAATAACACTAAGTATAATATAAAAATAAAATAATAAAAATAATAAAAATAATAAAAATAATAATAAAAATAAATAAAAATAATAATAAAATAAATAAAAAGTATTAAAACAAAATAAAAAACATAATGTTAATAAATATATGAGTTAAAACAGTAAAACATATGAGTTAAAGCAGTAAAGCAGAAAGTTAAAGCAGTAAAGCAGAAAGTTAAAGCAGTAAAGCAGAAAGTTAAAGCAGTAAAGCAGTAAAACAAAAGCATACTAATCCCTTAGGTGTTAGGTAACACCTCTATTGATTTACTGATTTACTGCTTTAAGGTATGTAATGTATATGAGTTAAAGCAGTAAAGCAGAAAGTTAAAGCAGTAAAACATGAGTTAAAGCAGTAAAGCAGTAAAACAAAAGCATACTAATCCCTTAGGTGTTAGGTAACACCTCTATTGATTTACTGATTTACTGTTTTAAGGTATGTAATGTTAATAAATATGTGAGTTAAAGCAGTAAAACATATAAGTTAAAGCAGTAAAACATGAGTTAAAGCAGTAAAAATGATAAAGCAGTAAAACGTAAAACAAAAGCATACTAATCCCTTAGGTGTTAGGTAACACCTCTATTGATTTACTGATTTACTGCTTTAAGGTCTGTAAAGTATATGTTTTTAATAAAATTTCGTACAATTGTAGTAAAATAAAATGTTTATATATCAGGCACTCTGGTTTTTTTCTTCTTACATGCAATTTTTAAAAATTTATAAATTAAAAAGTACTAAGTAAAATATAAAAGATGTCTGTAATGAGTTACAGTTTTAGGTTCGCGAAAATGTTTTTAATAAAAATGTTTAAGTATTCAAAATTAGGTGGGCCAAAATTGACCCCTGGAAGACCAAAGTGTTGGTCGTGTGTGTGTATAAGTGTAAATGTAAGTGTAAGTGTCTATGGGTAAATGTAAGTGTCATAGTGAATGTGTGTATAAGTGTCATAGTGAATGTGTGTATAAGTGTCATAGTGAATGTGTGTATAAGTGAATGTGTGTATAAGTGTCATAGTGAATGTGTGTGTGTGTGTGTATAAGTATAAATGTGTGTGTGTGTGTGTGTGTGTGTGTCCACGGATGGAAATAAGTTAGGATAGATCCATACAGGTCAGGTACCTACATGACCTCATGTTAGCACAGATCCCTACCAAAGGCTAGGCATCAGTTACCTGGATGAGCTCAAGGCTGGGTGGAGGCTAGGTGCAGGTGTAGGATAGGTGTAGGCTGGGTGTAGGCTAGGTGTAGGTGTACGCTAGGTGAAGGTTGTGTTAGTTAGGTTAGGTTAGGCTAGTTATGTTAGGTTAGGTGAGGTTAGGTGCAGGTGTAGGCTAGGTGTAGGCTGGGTATAGGGTATCCGGCAAGGTCAAGGCCGAAATATCATGGTCAAACAAGGTTAATATATATATATATATATATATATTCATTTATAGAGAAAACAAAAATATATATATATATATATATATATATATATATATATATATATATATATATATATATATATATATATATATATATATATATATATTCTCTCTCTCTCTCTCTCTCTCTCTCTCTCTCTCTCTCTCTCTCTCTCTCTCTCTCGCTCTCGCTCGCTTTGTAGATGCGCATGCGCATGTCTGGTTTATGGCTTGACTGGAACAGTAAAAAGAAACGTGTTACTTATCAATACGCGCCGTAATACCAAAAATAAAATTAAAATAATGAAAATAATTACGTTACGCAAATAATTAAAATAATTAAAAATAATAAAATAATTAAAATAATTCAAATAAAAATGAATAAAATAATTCAAATAAAATGAATAAAATTTTGGAAATTAAAGAGAATAAACAATGATAGCCTGGAATCCTACACGTGATTTTTCGGTTCGAGTTTCACTTTGTGATTCTCAGGATGAGAGATGTTATAACAGAAAATAAAATAAAAATAATAAAAATACGTAAATAATAAAAATAATTCAAATAAAAATAGTTAAAATAATTAAAATTCAAATAAAAATGATTCAAGTAAAAATTTTCGGTATCTCAAATAGGTCTAAAAGTGTAAATGCTTTAACTATGTGATAGTTGGATCGGCCACGTGGTACTCTCTCTCTCTCTCTCTCTCTCTCTCTCTCTCTCTCTCTCTCTCTCTCTCTCTCTCTCTCTCTCTCTCTCTCTCTCTCTCTCCGTCATATAAATATATATATATATATATATATATATATATATATATATATATATATATATATATATATATATATATATATATATATAAATTATTATTATTATTATTATTATTATTATTATTATTATTATTATAATTATTATTATAATAATTATTATAATTATTATTGGGAAGCCGCGGACTTGCTTTTATAGACTTGAAAATTAAATTATGTATTCTCTCAATTCGTAGCGCTGGACGGGTGGTTAAAAGGTCAGGGGTTTGCCTCGGTGGTGAGAGGTCGAGTTCTATTTTGATTTATGACCGATGGGGAACTCGAACATATAAAGACGTTAAGGCTTGAGGTGGTAAGGAAGTTTAAGCACAGATGGAAGGGATGGTGAAAATTCGTGAGTAGCGACCACGTGGGTGCGTGTGTGTGTGTGGGTGTGTGTGTGTGGGTGTGTGTGTGTGTGTGTGTGTGTGTGTGTGTGCAGATGGGTGGCGGGACTGGCGGGACACAAGGCGGGATGGGACATAAGGCGGGCGGATGTGAACCTACGGTTCAGGTGGGATGGGAAACGCGTCGGGCGGGAACGCGGCTGCAGAAACGCGGCTGGCTTGCGATTCGCACCTGTGGGTGCGGCGGATTCGAGACAACAAGGTTAAGATATCAAAAAAGGGCTAAGCCCCTAAAGGAAGGACAGAAAATTACCGTGGGCAAAAAATAACCCATGGTCGAAAAAATTAGGTGGGTGCAGGCCAACGGTTGCTAACGCAATCAGCTTAGCTATTCTTCTTCGGAAAGGGCGCTAAAATTAGGGGCTGTACAAAAATTAGGGTTGCTGTATCACCGGGCCAAAAATGACCCATGGAAGATCAAAGGGGTGGTCGAAAAAAGGTCAAGGCCAAAAAAGGTCAAGGTCAGGTAAAAATTTGGGCTCAAAAAAGGTCAAGGGCAGGTAAAAAGCGCTGTGGTCAAGGTCCTAGGATTCTGCGAGGTCCCATGTCATTTGCGTGCAAAATGGGTATGTTACTACTAATAGAGATTCTACAAACAGACACATTCATGCACGATAGTGCACCGTGTCACAAGGCCAAATCGGTAACAAAATGGTTTGCAGACAAGAAATATGATGTGCTCGATTGGCCTGGAAATATCCACGATCTCAATCCTATTAAAAATTTGTGGCACATGCTAAAAACAATGGTTCAATTCTCTGACACCGGCACAGTCGATAAATTAAAAGATGCCATCAGAATGGCATGGTGAACTGAAATAACTTTGGAACTTTGCCAAAAGATGATTGAATCAATGTTTAAACGTCTACAAAACGTCATCAAATCCAAAGGTCACATGACAAAATACTAATATAAGGTAAATACCTATTTCACAAAGTTCTTTTTTATGTGGAAAATACAATTTTCAAAACGGATCGGAGACTTTTCGCGGCCCTATATATATATATATATATATATATATATATATATACATATATAATATATATATATATATAATATATATATTATAATATTTAAATATAATATATATATATAATAGTATAATATATATATATTATATATATATAATATATATATATATATATATATATATACAGAGATGGCATGTTACAGAAATTCTTTGTAGCGTTACCGTTACTCGTTACTTGAGAGAAAAGAGGTAGCGTTATCGTTTTACATCGTACATTTTAAAAATTCTTTGAAGCGTTACCGTTACTCGTTACATGTAATGCCGTTACATGTAACGCGTTACTTTCGGTCAGTTTCGGGCTTAATTAATAGTTTACAGTTTTGGTACATGATCATATACATATTTATGCTGAAGATTAAATCACTGATTAACTAACAGTTTTTAAACTTTTATTCAAAAATTGGAATTTACATTACTATCATTGACCAATTAATAGAAATATACAATTTTTAAAAATTGTTTTTATCTATTTTAAGTTTCATTATGTAAAACTTAGTGCAATAAATGATATACATTTATGGATTTAGTGATACAATTTATCCATATTTAAAAATGTTTATAATTTATTTTATTTAATAAAACGTAGATGTATCTCAATTTGCGCGTCACTGTGACCCAGCTAGCCGATCTTCTTTCAACATTGTTTGATATTAGTGGATTGCAATATTTAAGATTAGATATATAATATTAATTTTAATGATATAGTAATAATAATAAAAATTGGCAGTTAATAATGTATTGTAAAGTTAGTTAATAAAACAATATAAAAATAGTAATAATAATGATCTATTTAAACTAGTTAATCAACTTAATAATAAAGATAATTTTCTGTAACCATATAGAGCATAAATAAAATTAAAAAGGAAAGACATAAGATTTATTTATAGTAAACGTTAATTAATTAACATTACCAATTTACAAAATATGAAGAATGGTGCCTAAGAATGACAGCTTTCAAAACATATTATCAGATGCTTGGATCTCTTTGGAGATAAATGTGACCCGCAAAGCTGAATAACCTTTTTACAGGGGCCGATGAAGGTAGTGGAGTATTGTAGTGAAAAAGACTTTTTTTAACACAGGGATACCCATTTAAGTAACTCTAGGGATATGTCTTTATCCGTAAGGTATTTAAGCAGCTTCTTATTTCTGTTCATCTTTATTTTAATGACGCGGGTGATGTAGATGACAAACTCTCATATTCAAAAAAGTCATTTGGACTGCTACCTCCAGCCAAATCCATACTTCGTAAGGCTCTTGAGATATATTACTTGAACCTCATTTCTGACAGCCACGATTAGAATTTCCTGATACTTTTTCCTATTTTCCTCGGTATTATTTGGTTATGGCGAGCCATTTGATTTTGTGGTTAAGATTAGAAATAGATGCCAGACCTGATGTTGTTGGCCGAGCTATGCAAACTAAGAAACTCCCAAAATATTCTAGAAACCTGAAGCTAATGCTGTAAGAAAAGAGGATGAACATGTCTAAGTAAGAGTATTTAAGCGGAATAATTTTTTTTTTTTTTCACATCGACTAAGCAATGTTGAAGCAAGTCCATAAAAACAGCTTGCCTATCTAATGCAACAGCAATTGGTTGAAATACTAAAATGTACTCTTCAAGAAATTCAATTTCAATGTCTTTGAAGCATGGAGTGGCTGGATAAAAAAATGGAAAAGCAAAAGTTTAAAGACTTGGAACTTACTGAAGTCATTAAAGAAGCCAATCCCTTTTTTTCCTCAAATTAAAAAACCTGATCTGTTAATTGAACTGGTGCTACCGTATTTAACAAGTACCATTGAAAGCGTCTTTTAGCACTCATTGAAGAGTAAATAATTGGCTAAGCAAACACAATAACCGAAGCAGGCTTAATAAGAACTATGTAGTGATGAGTATTCGTAGCAATATTAGTTAAATAATAAATGAAGAATTGGTAACCAATATAATTGCGGAATTTTCGCTGAAAATCCAAGGCGTCTAATGCTAGTTTAAATTTAATATTAGTTACCACTCAGGACTCAGTACTCGCCAACCCCCATAAATATTACTTTATGTGTCTCAAATAGATATTTTGTTTTACTCACCTAGCGACTGCATAAAAAAATTTTTAAGTTAAAACTGTTGTAGACTTAATTTGTAATTTTAAACCGAAAAATAACTTTTCATATTATTATAATTTTTTATTAGCCTTTGAAAAGAAAAAATCTGGAGTTTTACCAACCCACGCCGTCTATGATCAGTTGAGGCAGGATATTTAAATCCACTCACCCTTCGCAGCTCCCCAGTCAAATCCCCGCGTACACACACACACACACACACACACACACACACACACACACACACACACACACACACACACACACACACACACACACACATATATATATATATATATATATATAAATATATATATATAATATATATTATATATATAAAATATATATATAAAATATATATATATATGATATAATAACTCAACCTTTGCCCCCCTAAATGAAATTCTGCCTACGTCTATTATGATATTATATTATATATATATATATTATATAAATATATAATATATATAATATAATATATATAATAAATATAATATATATATTTAAATATATATTATATATAATATATATATATATATTACAATTTACAACCGCTCCCAGGAAAGGTCAAGACCCTGTCAGCGGGGTCAGCGTTCTTCTGAATCTTCCTCTATCTTCCAAAATTCCATCTTCCCTCAGCCCCTGCATCGACGACCAATCCATTGTCTTCCTCAGTGAGTCCCACCTAGCATTTCCCATCTCTTCCTACGTCTCGCTCTGGGTCTCGTTTCTTTCCGGTCCCACTCCCATCTCTTTTTGGCTACTCTCCCCTTCTTGCATCCTCTCCAGGATTGTCCCACCACCTCAAATCTAGCTGCATCCATCTTATTCAATATAGCCTTTACTCCAACCTCCTCCCTTATTCTTTCTCTTCTCTGTCTGTCTCTTCTAGTATTTCCCATTATCGCTTAAAAAAAAAAAACATTTCCGCCGAGTGTATTCTCCTCTCCTCTCTTGTTGTCGTACTCCATGTCTCTGCTCCATATAGTGAAATCGGTGTTAACACAAATTCAAAGATCACTCTTTTCACCTCCACACTCATTTGTCTATCGTTCAGTATGGCATACACTGTTCTTACTGCTCCCCCCATACTGAGCTATCCTACTTCGTGACTCTTGTAAATTTTCCTCCCTCTCTTCCAAATACTCCACCCAAATATTTACATTTCTCCACCGTCTTTATCTCAGTTCCCTCCACCTCTATTCTCAACTCTCTTCCTCCTTCTTCTCTACTGACCACCATGATCTCCGTCTTTTCCGCGTTTATAGTCAAGCCAGCCTCTCTCAGCCTGTTGGCAAAACATATCGCTACCTCTCTCAACCTGTCTCCCTCTTTGCTCTAGCACGCCAAGTCATCCGCATAAGTCAAAATATCACCGTCCAAATCTCCAATTTCTTCTCTCACTTGTCCTTTATCACTACATCAGATAAAGATACAAACAACAAATTGGTGACAAACCACGCTTCCATGGTTAAACCCCTTTCTCACTTCGAAACCATGTCCTTATTCCATATTCTTGTTCTTACATTACATTTTGCTATTCCTGTACAAACTTTCCAAGAGCTCCTCTCATCTTTCTACCCACTTGCATAATTCTCTTCTCAAGCACTCTCCAAAGTAGTCCTCTCTAGGCATGAATCGAAAGCTTTCTTCAAGATCTATGAAAGATATATATTGCTCGTTTGGTTGAAATTTCATACCTTTTCCAACGGAGTTCTTCAGAGGCGAACAACAGAGATGCCTCGGTTTCTGTTCTTTCTATCTATCCGTGCTGCTCTTCCCTCTCTAGTCTGACGCGTCTACTTACTATTCAACATTTCTCTTAAAAATTCTCTCATATGTTATTTGCCAGATGATTTAACAAGGAAAATTTCTCTGTAGTTTTACAGTCTCCGTATCTCCTTTTCCCTTATAAATTGGAACTATTAATCAGGGTTGGCATGAATGGGCCCGACCCGAAAAAAAAACTTGAAAAAACCCGCTATTTTGCCCACTTGGGATTTTTCAGAATAATAAATGTTAAAAATAGTTTAAAACAAAAATAGAAAATATTAGAAATATACTCTTTTTATTTAGTTAAAGTATTTTATAAGGCTCATTTAAATTCATTGTTGAAAGAATATATAGGCCTATATATATATATATATATATATATATATATATTATAATATATAATATATATATATATATATATATATATATATAAATATATATATATATATAAAATTATTTATTTATATATATAATATAGAAATATATATATATATATATATAATATATATATATATATATATATATATATATATATATATATATATATATATATATATATATATATATATATATATATTAATATATTTTTATTTTTTATATATAGTAATTATATATATTTATTTATATATTGAAGTCTCGGTCTTAAAATCATTTTGATAACCTAAACTGTATTAACATATATGGTAATATTAGTAAATTTAATTGAAAACAATATAATGTAGTGCATTTAAAACATAATAAAATAGTTTTTGTTATCTGGCAACATCAATTTTTGCAAAAGCCGTGACTAATACTTTGTTCGCTCTTCCGATTTTTGAACTCAACGTATCAAGAGCGTCTCTAACTGCTGCAACATTATTTCTGTTATTAACTAAAAGTGATTCTTACATTTATCCTAAAGTTTTAGGGATCGTATTGCCTCTCATTTTGGAGTCAGAATAGAACATATTTTTACAAGAAGAATTTCATTTTATTCCTACATCACCCGCCAAAACTGGTAACCCAACATGGAGTGAAACAAGAATTGTTTGGATACATTTTCCGAATTCCGTCAGCCATCTTTCTTTAATCAAAATTGCGATCCCTGAAATTTTTTGGAGCATACAGGACAATATTTTTTTATATATATAATATATATTGCATTTTTTGTCCTAATCACTTTTATTATTATTATTATTATTATTATTATTATTATTATTATTATTATTATTATTATTATTATTATTATTATTATTATTATTATTATTATTATTATTTATTATTATTATTATTATTTTCGCCTAAGCGATATCTAATTATTTTATAACTTTTGCATACATTTCTAATTGCCAATTGTGTGCCCCCACCTGTACACGAAAAAAAAAAAAAAAAAAAAAAAAAAATCGTATATATTTTTATATATATAAATTTTTTTTTTTCTTCTCAAAAAAAAAATACCTATTCAATATTCCTTAGGCTATAACTAACAAAAAAAAAAAAAATTCTTTTTCATTTTTTTTAAGCTTCAAAAATTTAAAAAAAAAAAAAAAAAAAAATTTTTTTTTTTTTTTATTTATTAATATTTTAGTTGCGATTTTCATTTTAATTATGCCGGGCGACGATGAGCATTCTCCCACCTCTGACTGTTCCAACTTGCGTCTCCAGCGATTCTTTACAGATGACCCAGAATTGTGGTTCTCATTGGCTGAGAATGTCTTTCGTCCGGATGAAGAGGAGAGAAATAAATATTCAAGGGTATTAAATTCCCTTCCTCAAGCTACTTTAGTGCGCATTCGCGATTCCCTGCCAACTTTAGGCGTATCAACAACCCCTTACACGGCACTTAAAGAATTACTAATCGCGCGATTAGCCCCTTCCCAGGAGGTAAAATATGAACGATTGTTAAAAGATACTCAGCTTGGCGATTTGCGTCCTTCTGAACTGTTAGTTAACATGCTTTCGTTGCTAGGAAGTACTCCTTCCGCCAGAGAGGAGGCCATATTAAGGCATCTTTTTCTTCAAAAAATGCCCTTGTATGCCCAAGATATACTCGCCTCTCTCGATCCAGCCCTTTCTTTGAGCGTGGTTGCTGAAAAAGCAGACCGCATGCTCCGCACACATGCTTCTGCAACGCATTTAGTTGCTGCAACTTCTACTCTTCCACCACCCCCGCCACCCCCACAAGCTCCTTCACCACTGTCTTCTCTTACTTCTCATCCTTCACATTCCTCTTCTACTCCTGTTTCTCACTCTTCTCAAGCTTGTTCTCCTCATCTTTCTCACGGAACTTGCTCTCACGCGACATCTTCTGCTCTAGATGCTCGTGTTTCTGCTCTGGAAATCGGTCTTGCAGAGATCAAAACCGAGTTGCTTTCTGTCACTTCTACTCTAAGGCAGCTCTCATTTCGTTCTCGTTCTTCTTCTCGTAGTAGGACTCCCACTCGTGGTCGTTCTCCTTCTGCTTCTAGTGACAATACCTATCCTCACGGATATTGTTACTATCATAATTTCTTCGGTGCAAGAGCGAAGAAATGTGCTTCTCCGTGCACTTTTTCGGAAAACAAATAGGCCAAGGGATAGCAGAAGCGACTGCCCCTTGTGGCCCTGACACTTCGCTTCCTACTGTACTTCGTATTTACGATCGTATCACAAAGCAAAACTTTCTGATTGATACTGGCGCATCTTTGTCTTTGGTCCCTCCGGATCCGTCTCAGCGCTCTGCAGTACCTCTTTCTACTCATACGCTGTATGCTGCGAATGGTTCAACTATTCCAGTATATGGTGAACGACTTTGCTCTTTGGAACTCTCGCTTCGACGGAGTTTTAAATGGGTTTTTCTTGTGGCAAAAGTAACACAACCTATTATTGGGGCAGACTTCTTGTCCCATTTCAATCTCATGGTGGACATTCGCAATCAACGTTTGGTAGACGGTACCACTACGTTGTCCTCAAAGGGTGCTCTGATCTCTTCTGTTTTTGGAGGCATTTCTACTATCGCCCCATGTTCTTCTTCAGACGCTTCTCCCTTTGTTAATATGTTACAGAAGGATTTTCCGGATCTTTTAAATCCTTGTTCTTCTTCTTTACCTGTCCAACATGATGTACAGCACCATATCGAGACGTCTGGTCCTCCAACTTTCGCTCGTGCTAGACGTCTCCCCCCAGACAAACTCAAGGCGGCTCAAGCCGAGTTCGAGCATATGTTAGAACTAGGTATTGTCCGCCCCTCTAAGAGTGCTTGGGCTTCACCTCTTCACATGGTGCCAAAACCTTCTGGTGATTGGAGACCGTGTGGAGACTTTAGGGCTCTGAATGCCTCGACAACACCTGACCGCTACCCGGTTCCGCATATTCAGTCCTTTAACTCTCGTCTGGATGGCGCAACCATCTTTTCAAAATTGGATATGGTCAGGGCATATCATCAGATTCCTGTAGCTGCTGATGACATTAAAAAACCGCTGTTATTACTCCTTTTGGATTATTTGAGTATACTAGAATGCCCTTCGGTCTGAGATGTGCAGCTCAAACTTTTCAGAGGTTTATTGATACTATACTGCGTGGCTTACCTTTCGCCTGGGCTTATCTCGACGACCTTCTTGTAGCAAGTGCAACTCCTGAGGAGCATCTGGATCATTTGCGTGCTGTTTTCGCACGATTAAACGATGCTGGAATGCGACTTAATCTCGCGAAGTGTGTATTTGGTACATCATCTCTCACTTTCCTGGGCCATACTGTTTCTCCCGAAGGTGTTTAAACCACTCTCCGATCTTGTTGATGCCATTCGTGCATTCCCTCTTCCTCAAACACAGAAGCAACTTCGTCAATACTTAGGAATGGTAAACTTTTACCACCGTTTCCTTCGTTCAGCTTCCGAACTTCTTCGTCCACTTACAGCCCTTATTACACAAAAGAAGAGGGGTTCAGCCATCATTCTTGATTGGACGGATGAGGCAAGAAAAGCTTTTGACGCTTCAAAGGAAGCTCTAGCTGCTGCAACACTTCTTGTCCATCCTCAGGACTCTGCACCAACGCGTATTCAAGTCGACGCTTCCAACTTTGCTGTCGGTGGTGTCTTGCAGCAGTATTTGAATAACGTTTGGTCTCCTTTAGCCTTTTTCTCTCGCAAGCTTCAACCTGCCGAAACTCGATATAGTGCTTTCGGTAGGGAGTTGCTGGCAATGTACCTAACTACTCGTCACTTCAGGTACTTCATAGAAGGTCGAGATTTTCACATCTTAACCGATCACAAACCTCTTACGTTCGCGATGATTTCCCGTCACGAACGACATTCTCCCAGAGAAGCACGCCACCTGAATACGTCTCCCAATTCACCACTGACGTTCGGCATATCTCTGGGGTAGATAACACCACTGCCGATGCCCTTTCGGGCATCCAGATCGACTCTATTTCTCCTATTCCAATCATAGATTATGAAGCTATGGCACAGCTCCAAGAGGACGAAATCATCGACCCCACATTAACTTCTTCTTTACGACTAGAGTGGATAACACTCCCAGGTATCAAGAGGAAGTTGTTATGTGATACGTCAACCTCTACTCCTCGTCCATACGTTCCTTCTTCATACAGGAAAGACATCTTCTTCAATCTCCATTCCCTTTCTCACCCCGGCATCGAGGCTTCGCGAAAGCTTGTTTCAGCACGCTTTGTGTGGCCCGGCGTCAATTCCGATGTGACGAAGTGGACACGCAATTGTCTTTCCTGTCAACGGTCTAAAGTTCAGAGGCACACTAAAAGCCCTCTTGGCTCCTTCTTACCACCAGGTGACAGGTTTGAAAAGGTTCACATAGATATTGTAGGACCTCTTCCTCCTTCTAATGGCAAACGCTACCTTCTTACTTGTATCGATCGGTTCACTCGATGGACCGAAGCCATTCCTCTTTCTGTTGCTTCTTCGGAGTCCATTGCGACAGCTTTTATGACGCATTGGGTTTCTCGTTTCGGCATACCTCTCTCTGTCACTACAGATCAAGGACGTGTCTTCGAATCTTATCTTTGGAGAGATTTGATGCGCCTCCTTGGTTCAGAAAAGATTCATACCACTTGTTTTAATCCAAAAGCAAACGGAATTGTAGAACGATTCCATCGTCAGCTTAAGGCTTCCTTGGCTGCTCATCCACAACCGGAACATTGGACAGACGCTCTTCCGTTGGTAATGCTAGGTATTCGCACTGCCATCAAAGAGGATCTGCAATGTTCTGCGGCAGAGCTTGTCTACGGTTCCACTCTTCGGCTTCCCGGAGAGTTCTTTTCTCAATCTTCTCCGTCTCCTACTGCTGACCCATTATCTTATCTAACCCGCTTAAGGCGCTGTGCTTCGTCGTGGAGACCGACTCCTACTCGTCACCACAAAGTGCATTCTTTCGTACCTAAGGACCTCTCTACATGCACACATGTCTTTGTAAGGCATGACTCGCACCGCACTGCTTTCCAACCGAAGTACGATGGACCTTTTCCTGTGTTACTTCGGAAGGAGAAGTTTTTTACCATTCAACGTCCCACACGCACAGAGGTCGTATCAATCGACCGTCTTAAGCCAGCGTTCTTCGAGTCCAATCCTCCTGATACTCCGGATTCGGAATTGTTCCCAAGAACAGTTTCAGTCCCTTTCAGCATGACTCCTACCTACAACATTCCTGTTTCACCTCCCCCTTCTCTTCCTACTATCTCACCGCCACCTCCCTTAGTACCATTATCTCCTGCTCCAGCTTCAGCTCAACCGTCTAGCACAACAGATGAGGTAACTTCAGCACCACAACCTCGTCCGAGTACTCGTGCTAGTACACGCGATATAGCCACACCTGCACCGAATGTACCTACAGCTCGACCTTCCGGGCCCTCTCTTCGTTCTGCTTTCATACCTCCTTCTACTCAACGTAGTTCGAGGAGTGGCAGACAGATTCGTTGGCCGAGTCGTTACTTAGATTAAAGAATCTGCTGCCCCAACCTCTGGAGGGGGGTTCTGAAGTCGGTCTTAAAATCATTTTTAATAACCTAATACTGTATTAACATATATGTAATTTAGTAAATTTATATTGAAAACAATATAATGTTAGTGCAGTTTAAACATAATAAAAGTAGTTTTTGTTATCTGGCAACATCAATTTTTGCAAAAGCCGTGACTAATACTTTGTTCGCTCTTCCGATTTTTGAACTCAACGAATCAAGAGCGTCTAACTGCTGCAACATTATTTCTTTTTATAAAGTAAAAGTGATTCTTACATTTATCCTGAAGGTGCGTGAAAGTGTAATTACCATACAGTGATAATGTGTATTGCTAATTCTTTATTATGTCGTTTTTCTTACATATCATTGAGGACAATTTCCTCATAGATATGTAATTACAAACTAATGCCTCTTATTATACTTCTTTATAAGTCATTTCTTTTATTGTATGTATTGATTTTAGAATATCGGATATGTAGTATATATAGATATAAATTAGCTGTGTCAAAAGTGGAACCTGCTAGATTTCTTCGAGATGGTGAGGAGTAACCAGGTTTTAAGGTTTGTATCATTATTTCAACAAAGTACTTCCATTCAACACTTAAAAATGAGACATTGTTGGCAAAAAAAACTTTGATATTTTTTGGTCGAGAACTTCTTTTTGTACGGTTGCCGCTTTAATGGTATATTTAGTTAATTTCTTTTGAGTTTTTGATGTGTCAGATACAGATAACCATGTTTTCATTGTCGAATGTCTTGCAGCCATCAAAAAAGTAGGTGAATCCCTTTCTTCTACATCTGTAAGATCCATACTTTCAACAGTTGTATTAGCACTTGATTCACTAGATTTGCCAGAATATGACAAGCGCTTGCAACGTTTTTTCAGATGCAGTTTTATTCTTTCAATTTTTTTGGCTAAATTTCAATCACTGCAATATTTACATTTTACTTTGCTGGTGCCTTAGACATTCAAAACTTCAGTCTATTCATTTCCTAGTTTTCTTCCGGATCCAAGAGTCCTTGGCATTATTATTATAATCAAACTTATAATAATTTAGCAAAATTTAAAACAAACAATTATATTAATATGAAACTGCCAGCTATTGCTGAAAAA
>JABUQX010016350.1:12500-15000 GCA_015478945.1 Trachelipus rathkii | reverse complement strand
GCGTAAATTCTTTTTTTTGGTCTATATATATATATATATATATATATATATATATATATAATATATCATATACCATATTCAACCCTATAATATACAAAACTCATTAATATACTAAATAACCATAATGTAACATATATAAATATTATACATAATACACTAATATTCACTATATACTATAACCTCAAATATATATATATAATATAGTCATAATATTACTCATATAACAATAAGTACACTATAATATCATATAATACAATATATAACTAACATTAATCATATATAAAAATATATATATATAGATATATATATAATATATATAAATCATACTATAATATAATCATACATATAATATACTATTATATCTTATAATAAAATATACATATAAATATATAATACTAATACTATAAAAACTATAATCATATATAATATACAGTAGATAGCGAACACAGTATCATGTGTATACATATAAAATAATAATCAATAAATAACTATCATATATGATATAAGCTATATAAATATAATCATAATATACTATACCATAATCCACTAATATATAACTGTATACTAAAACTATACACTACTATAACTAAATACATATATAATTAATATATATATACTATACTATTATAATATTATACTATAACTTAATACATATAAATATCAACCTATCATATCATATATATCTACTAATATATATATAATTATAAATAATAATATATATATATATATAATATATATATATACATAATTACATAAATACCATATAGGCAAGGTAAAATGACATAGTGTATTAAATATATATATGTATTATTATATATATATATAATTATATATAATATATATATATAATATATATAATATATATATATATATATATATATATATATATATATATATATACATAAATGATTTGAAATATCGATAGATTTTACTTACGATAGTTTTTCACAATCGATAGTTTTTTGTTTTTTTTTTCTCAGCGTTTCCTAAGTTGCGCAAAAATATCAACATCAAATTCTTTGTAATGAAGGCGTAATTCATCATTACTTTAAAGCGAAATTACGAAAAAATTGAGTTTTGTGAGATAGAAAATTTATGTCCGAACTTATTTAAATGTTTCTAATTCATAATATTGTTGAAAATCTCATATCTTTTAAAAAGTTATGCAAAATGTTGTGGAAAAGCTAAAAAGTTACTTGGAATTTAGTTGAGTTGAGTTCAATCTGAAAAAATCAATATTTTTTTTAAAAAACTAATCGATGTTTTGAAATGTTATTGAAGCACCTCTGCCACATGTTATTAATAAAAAAATGTCACAATTACGATATATTTATAAGAAACGTCATTCGATGTTTTCATATATTATTTTATTTTACTTTCGAAAAATAAGTAAGGTTATGAGGAGTTTTGTTAAGTAGATACAGATTTTCTGTGTATACTTAACAAAATTATCATAACCTAAACTTAATGGGTCCTAAATCGAATTTTAACATAAAAAAATCAGTAGAGGGAATATATTTAATGAGAAAAATTTGGCGGCGGTTTTTTATTCCTCTTACATTTACACGAAAGATATTAGAAAATCTGATTATCGGAAAAAATATCGATATTTAGTCAAATTGAACTATACTCAACTATTACCAATTACTTTTTTTTTAAATAAAAAATTTCCATTTTACAAATATTTCAAAGTATAGGCTAATTTTATGTATAAGTGAAAAAGTACCAGATTTACAAGGACAAAAATTCTTCAGCTTTATTATTCTATTAAGTTTTATTAATTTTTAACATTTATTTATTTACTTATATATACATTTAGAATAAAAAAATGAGATAAATAGATTTAGAATAAAAAAACTAAGGTATATAGATTTAAAATTAAAAACAGAATTTTCTATAACGGCTGATTTGAAATTAATTACTACAATTTATTTTTCAATTAGGATCTACAACTAAAGTTCATAGCTTAAGGGCAGGGTCCAATTTGAGCTCCGGTCGCTGAGCCCTATTTAGCCCCTACCTAAAAATGGACATAAAATTTTTAATTTTCAGCCAATTTGAAAAAAAAAGCAAACTGAAGCCTTTTCTGACCTCTAGAACGTCGTTTTCGAGTGTTTTTCTGCCTGTAATTCTTTTGTATTTTGCACATTTTAAAAACCTATGTTTTTGACATTTTCTTATGTAATCTTATAATTTTTTTTATGTTTTTTTTTGGGGGGAGTCCATTACCCACAAAATGTGTTGATTTAGTTTTGATCTTTTGACCCCAGTTCCCAGCAATGATCGAATTCCAAAACCCTATTTTATTTTGGTTTTGAAAATGAAAAATTGCGATTTTTTTATTCTGGTAATGCGATCAGGATGATATTTTCAGGGCTTATGTAGTCGGGGGGGGGGGGATACACATTTTTTATTTAAATCATTTTTTTTGGTATATGAAGTAGTTATGGACTTGTCCTTGAAACAAATTTTCAAAACAAATTTTTGGGAAATTTTGAAA
>JABUQX010016350.1:0-7500 GCA_015478945.1 Trachelipus rathkii | reverse complement strand
GAGATCTTCTTGAACAATGCTAGTGTCCCTAAACCAACTTTTTACAGATGATATGTAGATGATATCTTTTGTACGTTCAAAGACCATGAACAGGCTGCTCAGGCTCTGCAACAATATCCAATACAGTGCATTATAACATCATAATTCTCCTTTAGAGTTTAAAACAGACAACTCATTGGGCTTCTCTGGATGTATTAAATAAAGAGAGAAGAACACCAAATTTTCAACATGCTGTGTACAGAAAAAACACTTTCACGCCTTAAGGGTACCAATTTCTATAGTTTACGCCCATGAAATTCAAACTTCAATGCTGCCCACACCCTTTATCAAACAGATATTATAAAATAAGCTCAGGCTATTTATCTCTGCACAAAGAATTCATGTTTCTTAACAACTACTTTCATAATGGCAACTACTCTTAAACTCATTAGGTTTCTCCAAAATATTTACCAACCCAAGCAACTGACTCACACGGTTTTTTTTTTTTTTTTTTTTTTTTAAAGGAATTCTATTCATTCATCTTTTCCTTTCATTGGCCATGCTTCTGTTTCACTCAAGGAGGAACTGGAAACTTCTCTCACTATACATTATAATATTGTTCTAACTAATTCTCTAAAGATCTGCTCGTTTTCAGATACAAGACAGTTTCCCTACACTGCTCGAGTCTGGAGTCGTTTACAATTATACTTGTCCTCGTTGTGAAAGAGGCTCCGATATAGGGTCCATCTCAAGACTTCTTCGTTCCAGAGCATAAGCCCACATAGAAATTTGACACAGAACCCTGTGACCTCTGTCAGTAAAGGAATCCTCTCCAATTAGAGCTCATTCCGAACCCTGCTCCTCTCCTCTGAAATTTGACCAAATCGACTATACTTACTCTCCACCCGGTTTTTTTAACCCCCAAGGGGGGGGTTTTTTTCTTTTTTTTTTTTTTTTCCTTCTAATTCGTTTTGAATCTTATATATCAATAAATATAAACCATCCCTAAACAGCAATGATTTCGCCACACAATTATTTACAGTATAATTTTTGTCTGTCATGTAAACTAACAATATTTTAATTTGTCTTACCAACTAACTTGGTACAATAATAATTATTTTATCAACCAACTAAATTCTACTAACTCCGTCCCCCCAATTTTAACATCAATCTGGAATTTTTAATACTTTTTCCCATTTGCTAATTTTTTCCAGAGTTTCAAGGTAATTATAACTTTCTAATTCTGTTTAATGTCTGTTATATGTAAAACTTAACAGTATTATTATTATTTATTACGTTTTATGGCAAATTTTGTAAAAAAATTCACTTTCATGTTACAATATTTTAAATTTATTTATTTTTTTATTTTTTAACTTTAAATTTAGCTTCCTCTTAGAAATTATATTTTAACTATTATATATTCTTATATTTATTTTATACTTTAAGACCTGAAGAAGACGAGACACACAAGTGTCGAAACTTGTCAAAATAAAGTTTAAATATGCATTTGTCTTTCTCTTTATCATATATATATATATATATATATATATATATATATATATATATATATATATATATATATATATATATAATATATATATATATATATATATATATATATTATATATATATATATATATATATATATTATATATATATAATATATATATATATATATTATATATATATATATATACAGATATATATTAGTATATATATATATATATATTATATATATATATATATATATATATATATATATATATATATAATATATATACTATATATATATATATATATATATATAATATATTATTACACTTAGACACCGCGCTCACGAGCAGGCACCATATCAGGAGAGGATGTTGACGTCTCAAAATAATATCAGTCATAACCACAATATAACGCAGATGAGCACAGACGACAGGCCTATTAAAGTAAGGGAGATAAATGAGTAGAAGCACGAAAGAGAAGAGATTCCACAGAACAGAAGGATGGCAGAGAGAGAGCACGCAGCAGAACAGTCTGGAGTTACTAATGATACACACAAAACTCAATTGTGCAGCCCAGCACCACCATATGTGCTACGTGGCGATCGTAAGGATGAGAATAGAGTACGCGGTGAGAGTACCTCGAAGCACCCTGCCGCTCCGATACCTTAGAGAGTAAAGACCTCACGCCGCAAAGATAGAGGCAACTGAATAGAAGCACAGGACAAGTTAATAGTCATTTTGGCTTTTGCCATCACTATCCAAAGCGGGTGAAAACAACAGAGCCCCCACCAGATATGAGAGCATACTCCATCCATAAGGGCGAGATGAAAGACCCTAAAAGATGCTGGAGCAACTAGAGAAGAGGAAAAGTCTCGACAGTCTAACAGACTCCACAGTTCTTAAATGAGAGACCGCCACTGAGCAACCGTTGTGAGGGAGTTTACCAAGACATTATTATGTATCTATGCATAGGCCAAGAGATTTATGTAGTCAACAGGAGAGACGAAGAGAAACCGATCGAAGATAGGAAAGTATAGAAAGGTGTCATTAGAGAGGAAGATTTGTAAGAATTGGGTTTATTAAAATTATTATACAGCGTGAACGACCCCCCCCGGATTCTGTCCAGATCAGCGAGAATAGAATCGGAAAGGAGTGACGAGAGGCATTCTAGAAGAATAAAAGAGGTGAGCAGATATAAAGTGTTGGAAGAAGGGTCGAAGTCATCGGCTATGCAGTGGATAGAGTTTAAGATATATGCGCGTGAGAAGATCATTAATGAAAAAGCAGGAATAAAGTAGAGACCAAGACAGAACCCTGAGGGAACACCCACTATTAGAAAAAGGAGAAGAAGTCGCCCCATCACAACAGCCGATATTGAGCGATTTGAAAAGAAAGCTGAACATAAGTAAGCAAAGAGAAGGAGGAAACCACAAAAGGGAAGCGAGAAGGTTGGAGAGCAGTGACGCGTTGCATACCGGTTAAATGATTTGGATATGTCAAGCGCCAAAAAACGCAAGTCTCCCCGTAATTCCTAAGGGCGGGAAAACCATAAATCAGTTAATTAGCGAAAGATATCGCCAGTAGACCTCGAAGGCGCAGAAAGCCGTACTGGCGATCGGAAAGAGGGGAATGAGATTCCAGTATGGTCTAAGAAGTGAGTGTGAGGAAGGGTTTCAAAAGATCTTAGAAGAATACAAGATTAGAGCTATTTAGGGCGCATAGTTAGAAAGATTCAGAGCGCTTCCTTTTTTTTCGGAAATAGGTTGGAATATGCGCGCTTCCAACACTGAGGGAAAGGCTAGTATTTTGAGACATGAAGAATATAGTTGAACGAGGGAGGGGCCAGCAGCACGGAAGAACACTTCCTCAAAACTCGGAGGAGGATGCCATCCGGGCCACCCGCCTTCCTTACTTTCATAGATTTCAGAACCCATGCACCCGAACAAATGTAATCACAGGCAAAGGCATAAGGCACCTTGAGAGGAGAAGGGAGGAGGAAGAGGGAATTGCCAGAATCGATCCAGGGTTGAGATTAGAGCGAAAAATAGAGAGGCCGAAGAGATTGGCCTTTACAGTTGGAATATTAGCAACAGAACCAATCAGAGCGAATAAAGTGGAGAGATGTATGATTTTACAGAAGTGTTAGAGATGTTATTTGGCAAGAGGCCAGAAAGATTGTCAGTAGGAGAACCAAGTAAGGTTCAGCGGGTTTTCGTCCAGTCAAAAGTACGCTTTGCTTATCAAATCATAACCCTGTAATCGAATTCCTGGTTGAATGAAAATCTAGCGAGAGTGATAGAAGAATGAGAAATTTTTAAACACACCCGCTACACGCAACGTCTCTAGCCTGAATGGCCAGAGAACAAGCACATTCGAACCAGGTTAAATTGAGGAGAAAAAAGAAAAAATGATTTAGTCGAAGAAGGAATGAACCTAGTCATCCCGTCTAGCATTATTACAGCCTCCACATTTTCGGCAGTACTCAAAGCGTTTTCAGAGTCAAAGCAGTCACTCAATGGATACTTTTCGTAGAAGCAACGCAAAGTCCCTACTTAAATAAATTAAAGTGCCAGAAAAAACGCATAGGGCAGGATGGAGTTGTTGGAGAGAAAGTATTAAAATTAAGAGATATAAGATTGCGGTCAGATTTAGATAAATGAAGGAAGATAGCATATTTATATAGATAAGGACTAGAGATGAGAACATAGATCAAGAGTGTTCATAAATTGATTGGACGATCCGGAATTTGGCACAAGTTTATTAATCGGTTTGTTCAGATCGTCAAGAATGCTAAGTTATTCGGCTTCCTCCCAGCTAAAATCAGTATGAGATGACCCCAACTATTCAAGTGTTGTACATATACAAATCTCCTAAATCGAGGACCTCAGTATTTTGGATGAGAAGATAAACAGTCTCGTGAGAAGTAGTTAGTTAGGTAATCAAAAAAGGCATGGAAAATCTGTTCTGTTAGGAGAAACTAGTAGCAGAAGCACAAGACTATTGTTTTAGAAGCGAAAGAAGATTTTTAGGCTAAAGAACATCGAAATTAGGAGATTCTAAGATTCTCGAGACGTGTTACAGGAGTGTTTTATGTTTACATAGCCACATATCCACCCTTCAGACGGAAAATTATGAAAATAAGTTATAGTGGATATATTAAACGAGTTAGAGGATGAATTTCTTAGCCATCTGGGTCTCAGACAAGAGCAAAAGATTAGGTTAGAGTTAGAGATGTGGTTTCCACGGATGCAAGTCTAGAGTGAAGCCATTGATGTTTGGTAAAGTCAAAATGAAAGCCCGCGCCTGGCAAATCCACCATCATACAACCGGAACACACAGTCACAACAACAAAAAAGAACAACAAACAGAAACAAACAGACAAAACCCAAAGGAGAAACGAGGATAAAGCTATTCGTAAGCTAAAACTAAATTTAAAACCTGGAATTTTTAAAAATACGCGAAAAACCTATATTTACAGTAAAATATTCTAAAAAGATGAATAATCCAGAAAATTCAAAAACACTCGCGCACTCTCACACTCTCAAGAAATTGCATACAAAAAAAAGAAAGAAAAAAAAATACTATTGATCAACTAAAAAAAGTGGAAGCTAAAAACTGTATAAATTATAATATAACGGATCTTCAAATAAGTAAACGCCAAAAAACTAGGTTAAAAAGAAGTCGAGGAAAAAAAATAAAAATAAAAACATAACCTAGTACTAGCCATAACTGCGTATTGCTTTCAACTGCCCAATCCTAAAAAACTAACTATAAATATCTAACATAACTAAAAAAGTTTAAAAAATAAAAAATTAAAACGGCATAACTTATCTTTATAAGCTCACATCAGAATCTTCACAGTATTAAAACCATAATAATTAAAAACACTTAAAACAGGGCATCACTTAATAAACAAAACACACTTAATTAAAAAATAACCAAAACGATATAAACTACACACAACCCATTGGAGCTCCGATAAAAAACATCCTAACACTAACGCACACTATAAGCAACTTATATATATATATATATATATATTATATAGATATATATATATAATATATATATATATAATATATTATATATATATATATATATATATATATATATATATATATATATATATATATATATATCCCACCCGTTGTCTGTAGTTGTTTACCTTGCAGTTGGTGGGTGGGCTCTCTGGGATACTGTTGGGCGGGATATACTGCCCTTCAGTGTCCTAGAGCGAAAAATCAGATTTTTTTTTTTTTTAATTCCAATTCAATTCCCACCCATAAGTCCCTTTAATTATTTGTATAAGGTTACCCTCCCCTTTTCCCATCACAGCTCCTTGGGCTATCCGGTGCCTCTTCCCGCACGAGTTTACAGTTCACCCCACACTTCCGCCGTGGATTGAGGGTACAGTTGAAAAACCGGTCCATTTACGTCTTCACTCTGACCGGGCCGCAATGTAGGGAACCTGAGCCCGGACTAACACTGGAGAGTCCGTCTGCCCACTTTGTGTGTATAATCTCGGATTTTACGCGAAGATTTTAGGTGGCGCGTGTTACGCGGGTGGGACCCCACGTAAAGTTTCGGGAGGATCTTCCGAGGCCACATCCACAGCCCACCCTACGGGGTGGGGTCCGGGTGGTTGTGTGGGTCTCTGGACTGTGACCTGCTGTGGAGAGAAGGATTACCCTTCCTTATGAAATATACGCCTTTCCAGCCCATCCTGTTATTTGCTTTTATGTCTCATTTGCTTTATTGCTATAGTGCTCATTCATGGAGACGAAGTCTGTGGTTAATTTTTATATGGAAAAATCCTTAAAAGAAAAAACGTATTTAAACCAAGGTGAGCCGAACATCAACAATAATTACCATCTGTCAGCTTCCCAGCCTGACCCTACCACGGTCCCTACTACTTCTAGACCTGGTACCTATGCTGTACTTCCTTCTCATATACCTGAGGGTCCTTTGCAAAATTTCACCGATTCGTCGACCAGCAAACCCCGAACAACCCAGGTGCCCCAACGGCCCGGACAATCTCGTAAAGGGCCCCCCGTAACATCGTAATCATTCGTTTTACTCCATACGCGCACCCCCTCCAGGAATGTCAGCAGACATGTCATTCCCGATGTATTACATACTGCGATCCACTACCTCCAAAGCTCTTACTGAGCACAGAACCATTCTTCTCAGTAATGGCACTTGAAAAAGTCCTAGGGAGTTGAAGACCCTCCCAGCACATTGATGAAGGAATGGCGTCCATTCTCGAAAAGCGCTAACCGAAATCAAAGTTCCATTCTGTCATCCTTAACGTCTCTCGCAAATATTCCTCTTATTTCTACTCCTGATGAAATAAGAAACACATCTAAAGGCACTATTTATTGTTATGAACAGAAAGACGAAGATACAGCTGTCATTTTGGTAAAGAACCTCCAACAGAGAAGATTTTCCGTTTACAAACGTTTATAGATTTCCCCCTCGCAGGGAAACTCCTGACAAACCAAATCCCCATTTACTGCTGACTTTTAATACCCCTTATCCACCTACAAAGGTCAAAAATAGGGTTCACAAGTCACAGTGTTCGCACGTATATCCTCACCCAGACGTTGCTTCAAATGTCAATGGTTTGGTCATCCCGAAAATACTGTAGGGACAGGATGACATATGCCCAATCTGCGGAGGATTATTTCACACTCATTGTGAAAATACCCCTAACTGTAGAACTGTAATGGACCCCACAGTGCTTCTTCTTTCAAAATACCCGTCTTACCTGTTTGAACAGGAGGCTTTTAGAGCTATGTACCATACATAAATTGAGCAGGAGAGACGCTATACGCCAAGGAAAATTACCAGACAAATCAAAATCAATCTTACGCAACAATTACAGCTGCCCCCACGCCTCCGCTTGTTAATCCGCCAACACAAACCTATCCCACAGAACTCCTCTCTTTTAAATTCCACTGAAACTCAGGGCATGTACTGCAACTTGTCTACCTGTACTTGCCCACACTACCAACTTCATACTCTCTTT
>JABUQX010016349.1:22500-30000 GCA_015478945.1 Trachelipus rathkii | reverse complement strand
GGTTGCCGCAAAACCCTCTATATATGGATTTATTACTCCATACACGTGATTTCCAGGCCCTTGTTCTTGATGGAGCAACTGGGGAGAGGGGAAAAAAAGTCTCGCAGTTCTAAACAGAACTCCCAGTTCTTTGAGGCCGCCCTGGCAACCGTTGTGATGTGAGGTTTCCAAGACATTTTATTGTTTATGTTAAGGCAAGATGTTTATTATTGTCAACAGGAGAGACGAGAGAACCGTCGAAAGAGATAGGAAAGGTGGGAGAGGTGTCTAAGAGAGGGAGATTTGTAGAAGTTGAGTTTAAAGAATTGAATTTCACCAACTTATTTCTATCCATCGGATAATTCTATCCATGATTCAGCGAGAATAGAATCGGAAAGATTAAGACGAGAGGCAATCTAGAAGTAAAAAGAAGGAGCAGAATGAAATGAGTTGAAGAATAGAGGGTCGAGTCATCGGCATAATGAGTGAATAGAGTTAGATGTGCAGATGAGAAGATCATTTATGAAAAGTAGGAATAAAGTAGGAGATAAGACAGAACCTGGGAACACCACTATTGACAGAAAGAAGAAGAAAGTCGCCCCTATCAAACAACAGCCGATATTGTGCGATTTGAAAGAAAACTAGACATAAGTAAGTCAAAGAAAGGAGGGAACCAAGGAGGGGAGTTGAGAGAGCAGTGACCGCATTGCATACCGGTCCAAATGCTTGCGATATGTCACAGCGCCACACGCAAAGTCCTCCCGTAATTCTCTAAGGCGGAAAACCATAAAATCAGTACAGATAGAAACGTATATCGCCAGAGACCTCGGCGCCGACAAAGCCGTACTGACGATCGAAAAGAAGGTAGAGTCTAGATGATCTAAGAAATGAGAGTTGCAGAAGAGTTTCAAAGATCTTAGATAGGAAACAAGTAAGAGCTATAGGCGATAGTTAGAAGGATCAGAGCGGCTTCCTGTTTTTCGGAATAGGTTGGACATGTGCGTGCTTCCAACATCGAGAGGAAAGCTCCGCTTCAGTATCGCACCGACAGTAGAGTAATATTTAGCTTGAAACGAGGGGCGGGTTGATATGCACGAAGTCACACTCCCTACCAAAACTCGGGGAGGAATGCCATCCGGGCCACCCTCCTTCCTAACGTTCGTAATTTCAGGAGCCATGCACCCGATCGAATGATAATCACAGGCAAAGGCATATTGAACCTGAGGGAGAAGGGAGACGAGGAAGCCAAATCGTCAGGTTGATTAGAGGAAATAGGAGGCCGAGAGATTGGCCTTTTTCAGTTGGAGAATAGGCAACAAGAAACATTCAGAGCGAATAAGAGGAGAAAGGATGATTTTTAGAAGTTGTTAGAGATGTTTTTGGAAGGAGGCAGAAGATTTGTCAGTAGGAGAACCAAGGGTTTAGCGCACTTTCGCTTGATGAAAGCCCGCTTTTGCTCGTCGAAGAGTCATCCCTGCAACGATTTCAAGCAGAATGAAAATTAGACAGAAGTGATAGGAGAACGAGAATTTTTCCACTCCCGATACGCACGGGTCTCTAGCCTGAATGAGCCTCAGAGAACAAGCCACTCAGACTTTACCATGGATTTATGAGGAGAGAAAGGATTAGTCGAAAGGTAAGGAATGTTATCTTATCCCCCATTTAAGACTTGTAGCAAGTGATGAGAAAGGCTCCTAGCGTCACCGGAGACAAGGCAGTCTTCCAATTATAGTTAGCGTAGAAGCAACGCACCGAACCCCCCCAATCGCCCGGAGTGCAAAGTGCCAGAAAACGAGTAGGGCCAGGATGGAAGCTGTTGGAGAAAGTATTAAAAATTAAGAGATATAAGAGTTATGAGGTCAGTTTAACCGATAGGAGCGAAAGTGGTGTATTTTAAGAGAGAAGGACTAGTGGTGTAACATAGGTCAAGTCGTGTTCAAGGAATTGTTTGAGCCAAGCGTACCTCCGATGTGCTCGCTCGCGGTTCCCAAAAAAATATAATAGCCTTGTTCCAGATCGTGAGAATGCATGATTGGATTCGGCCTCCTCTCCACTAAATCGGTATAAGGACCCCAACCATGTTCAGTGTTCATGTACAATTGAAATCCCCTAAATTAGAGGACCCTCAGTTATTTGGATGAGAAGATATAACAGGTCTCGTGAGAAGTTAGTAAGATATTCTCAAAAAAGCGCACCAATTGTGAAATGGCGTTCTGTTAGTGATAGCAGTAGCAGAAGCACAAGTTATTAGTAGAGATGAGAAAGATTTTAAGCATAGACATCGAAATTAGGTAGATTCGAGATTTTCACGAGATACTGTCTGTTACTCTGTTTTATCAGGTGTTTATGATTAACATAGGCACAATACTCCACCTTTAGACGGTAAATTCATGAACATAAGTTTTAGTTGGATACATTAAACGAGTTAGAGGATGAATTCTTAGGCCATCTGAGTCTCAGACAAGTGAGCAAAGATAGGGTTAGGTTGAGAAAGGTGGCCTGTTCACGGAAAGCAGAGTAGAGCTTAAGCCGTTTGGTGGTGGGTGAAAGTCACTGCGACCTCTTAGTAAAGCCTACTCGGCCATTCACACACACGACGCACACAACAAACAAAAACGAAAGCCAAAGACAACAGACAAAAATAAAACGAGAAATCGTGATAAAAAATGATCATAACCTAAAACCTAAATTAAAAGTTTATATTCTAAATTAATTTATAAATCAAATTTTGTATAATAAAACTTTAGGAAATTTTAAAACGCTAAAACCCGTATTTACAGAAAATTTGAAAATCTAAAAATTAAACTACACACTCTACATACTAAACTAAAGCCCATTAAATCTATACACATACACCTACACACACTCAGACAAACAAAACTTAAACAAATGTTAAAACATAAGCTAAATGTAAATGAACCCTAACGTGGTGAAAACCTGCATTAAAACCATAAAATTTAAATTTAAAACCTTATATTAATAAAAAGGGCAAATTAATTTATGGTCCTATTCTTATAGATATTATCGTTTAAAAAGAGAAAGTAAAAAAAAAAACCAAACTTAGCTTAAAGATTCAATATTGCAAAATTTTCGGAGTAAATTCTCTTTAATTACTTATATAAAGGCGGTAAATACGTTTTTTTTTAAAAAATTTTAAAAAATTAAGGGGGAAAAAATTTTTTAACCATTTTTTAAAAAAAAACCCCCCCCCACTTTTTAGGGGACACTAGGGCACATTAAAATTAAAATGAGTGAAAACTAAAACAATTTAACAAAATATTGCTAAAATACACATTGGAGACCAAGCATTCGAAACAACCTCACGAGCGCTCAACAACAATATATAAAATATATTTAATATATAAAGATATACATTATATTTATATATATACTATATGACTATATATATAATTATATTAAGTAATTTAATCAACGTATATATTATATACTATATAGTATATAATTATATATCATATAATATATTATATGGTATATATATATGTGTATAGTTATTCTACTCACTCACACTCATCACTCCTATATATATATATATGTGAGTGTGAGTTTATAGAATATATGTATCTTTAAGCCGTCCGTATATATATATATATATATATATATATATATATATATATTAGTTATTATATATATTATATATATATAAAATAATATATATATATATAATACAAAGGTATGATATATATAACCTGTGGTGTATAATATTACTATAGCTAGCTACATTAGTGTTAATCTATATATATTATATAGTATATATAATAAATACCTCTTATTATTTATATTATATAATAATAATATCTGTAGTATATATATATATATATTAATATTATATATATATATACTTAATATACTATAGATTAATATAGGCTTATAGCTATTATATATATATATAATACAGGTACTATATACTATAAGCGGAAACTTTTTTTACTGTCGGTCTCTCTATTTAACTACTATATTTATATAAAATATAGTATATATATATATACTATATTATATTTCATACGTTTATTATATATATATTATATTAATATATATATATATTATATATATTATAGTGAGAATAGATAGGTAATACAACACCGAAAATTATTCACTTAGATATTGAGCTTATTCCTATTGTGAGCGAGTGTTGTTCTTTAACTGAAAATGTGATTCGATGGGTGTCAACTTTAGTTTTTTTTTCGTTTCAAATTCAGGTATCTAGAATTTAAATATATTAATTTATTTATCTTATATAGTATTTACATTACATTTTCAGGAAAAAGATGACACACTCAGTTATACCCCCTATATATAAAAAAAAAAAATCACGAATATGACAAAACTACGACTCGCTTCAAAATTTTCTTTCCGCCTTTTTCGGAGAAGCACGAGCAGTCACTTTATATAATTGAATGCGAAACAGTAGTATTATTTCCAATGCGATGAATTCCTGCACTTTTTTGGTTTAAATTTTAATAATCCTTTCTGCTGGTATTATGTAATATATCTTTCATATCAATTCTTCTCTTAATATTAACTGATATTTATCGTATCTTTACGACAATTTTGTAGAAGATCGATCGTTTCTATTAATAATAACTCGTGCTACAGCACAAGCAGCACAAGTGTAGAAGTCGCTTCTACACTTATATATATTATATATACCTTTCATATATATATAATAAATATATTAGTAGGTAGTGGGTTAACTAGTTGCCGACTCAAAGCTGAATTATACTATATATATATATTATGATAATAATATTATCTATATATATACTATGAATATAGCTATAAAAGTAATCATATAAGGTGCTACCAAAGCTTCGGGGGAATTTGCAACAGCCCGAGCGAAACTTGGATATTAGTATAGCCTTTCAGCAGCTTAAACGAGGCGTCTAGCGTGAGCATGCCTTTTGCTGAATCACGCTATGCCCAACAAACACGCAGTATGAAAGGAAAGCGTCTTTTTTGTTTAGTGCTTTATTGTAAGGGTAGGTTTCCTTAATTCTGCCTTTTTTTCTTTTGTTTTTGAGAAATTTTTTAGCTTTTTTTAATTCTGTTATCAGAACATTTTCTTGAGTATCTTTTCCTTATATATTATACGTAAAAATACTAGATAATAGTCAACCTCCTATATATATATATAATATGAGTATATATAGGTATATATAGGTATATATATATATAGTCATATATATATATAAATATATAATATATAATATGCAATATGATGTATTTGTAATTATCTTCTTTCAAAGTCATTTAAATCAATTAATAAGAAGTGACAAATATTAAAATGCTCAATAATTTGAAATGAATTTTCAATTGTCAAAGAAAATGTCTCTACTCGGTTTTAACACTGAAAAAAAAAACTGAAATGAATAGACTTTGTCGTTATTAATTTTAGTCGCAATAAAAATGCCAACATGAATATCATCATTTTAAAACTTTTAGCAGTTGAATTTTTTTTACAATTAAGCTTTTTTCTTTTGTTTTTTTTTTTTTAAATCCTCTTTTGTTGAAACAACTAGAAAGTGTTATTTTTTTTTGTTGTAAAAAAGTAAGAAAATTTAATTAGAATTTATACTGAATTTAGAGAGAGGAAGTGTGGACCTGTTTTCGAGAATAATTTAAAAAGCGCTTAAATTTAAAATTGACCTTCAAATGTTATGTGATTCCTTATATATATATATATATATATATATATTATATATATATATATACTACTTTATATATATAATAATATATAATATATATATATGATATATTATATAGTATATATCATATATATATATATATATATATGACTCCCTTTAACCTCGCGTCACTACTTGTCTTTCTATATATTAAGAGAGAAATACTAATTTCAGATCAAAATACAAAGTGTTTCACAGAAGAGATAATTATAAACATATTTAAATATTGATATTTATTCACTATCCCCCAATATCCAACTGTAGAACAAAGAGTTTCGATGTCAATGCATTCCAATACTATATCGAGCCTATGAGCATTTCAAATTATTTTATATATATAATATGATATATATAAAAATTAATTGAAGAATTTGCTTGGAAAATATAATTTCAAGCTGAGGTTGTAGCTAATTTCCATCAGAATAGTTTATCTAACTTCTGAAATAAGAGCTTGGATGTTTCGAAAATTCTATCTTTATAATTCTATAGTATATCGCTCATATGCGCAAGGGCACAACCCAAAATTTCTTTTTTTGAGCTATTGCTACGGAGAGAAAGGTACTATGATATTTTTTTTAGCTCCCACAAAGTATACATATTTTATCTATTACAATTCTCCTGACAGAGTGCGTTCCTCGCTAGAATCCCTTTCCTTCTGTTTTATAATAGAAATTTCAAATTTCACCACTTTCTGAAAAATCGACATTTTGAGTTATTTGCCGTTCTTGCAGACATAGAAAGATTTATTTATCATTCTCCATCTTTCACCTTGCACAAACATAACACAGTCACACACTCAAAACACACACACACACACACAACATAAATATTAATATATATATATATATATATATATTATATATATATATAGTATATATATATATATTATATATTATATATATCATATATATATATATATATATTATATATTATATATATAGGGTGAAGCTACTGAAAATTAAACTTTCTTAATAAACAGATTAAACAAAAGAAAAAATCTTCTCAAAAAACAAAAGAATCCCATATAAAATTGAAGATGCTCATCTAAAAAGTGCGATCTTTTAAAAAACAAGTTGAAATCTTCGATTACTTTGTCTACCCATTCTTCCTCTTTAGGTTACGCTTCGTCTTTTTTGCGCCTTTTATTATTAGCTTCCTCAATTTTCCCTTCTTATAGAGTCGACCTTTCTTTAAGACAGTGGAAATTAAAAATGCATTTAAATACTGAAAACGGAATTTTTTTCTTTAATCTTTCCCCTTCGTTTTATATATTATATATATATTATATATATATATATATTATATTATATATATATATAATATATTATATTTTATATATTATTATATATTATATATAATAAATATTATATATATTATATATATATATATATATATATAGTATATATATTAAGACTCCAGTAACATTTTACTACTCGGGCTCTCTCTGTTTATATATATATATATATATATATATATATATATATATATATATATATATATATATATATATATATATATATATATATATATATATATATAGGACATTTATAAGATGTTGACTCCGTTAATATTAGTTTAGGTTAATTTAGGTTAGGTTATATCAGGTTAGGTTATGTTCAGTTAGGTTACGTTAGATTAGGTTAGGTTACCCTAAATTGTAATGTATTTACCCTAAAATTAATGAAATAACGATACATTTTATTATTTATTTCGTATCCTGGATGTCATATATATAAATAAGCCTATATATATATATATTATTATATAATATATATATTTATATTTATTTATCGTTCCTGTATTCATCATCTTATAAATA
>JABUQX010016349.1:10000-15000 GCA_015478945.1 Trachelipus rathkii | reverse complement strand
AGTACAAGACATGATAAAACAAAACTGTCTCATTAAAATAGAAGAAAATGACAAATTATTATATCAAACGTTTAATATTACAATTATGATTAAAAGAGATAGAACTAAAGAAATTAGTCTCCATGTGAGCATGAGTGAATCACATTTTAATGATCAACCCTCTGACTACTTTATACTTGAACTGAATTTTTGAAGCTCCTTTTAACAGTAACTGCACTAAGTATCCCGCATACACAGTTTTTATTATTTGTTCTGATTAAAGTCGCGAGAACATCATTGTATGCCAATTGCCTTGGACTGCACCAAGCTATATGCTAATTCTTCAGCGTTTTGATATTCAGGATTGGGACGGGGAAATAATAATTTAACTTAAAAACTACTTCAACATGATGTCTAAACTCTTCAGCTTCTAAGCTTGAACCCCCTTTCAATGGCTCTTTCACTTTCAGATTAGAAAATATCTTAAACAAAACTTTCCACAATGCAAGTTTCTTACATCTTACGAAGAACAAACTCAATTGGCAGCTTTAAGATTAAAAAGTATCCCATGAACTTGAGTTCCAACATCGTTTTACAAATATAACAAATAACTGTAATATCGATCATGTAGGTCAAACTTTCCTACAACTAAAGATGCGAGCCTTCAAACGCATGGGCATTTCCTTTCTCGAACTAACTCCCTTAACTATCAAACTGATAATTTAGCTGTCAGAGATCACTATGACCCTAAGAAACTGTATATCTCTTCATACCTTCATTTCCTTCTAAATGCTTCTAAAGAAGAACTTAAAAATTTAAACTTTTGAGACAAAACACTTGAACTTACTACTTCATCCATAAGACTTTTGGAGCCCTGACGGCCTATAATGAACTCATTTCTGAATCTCAGCAAAACGACCACAATTTCTGAGGCTTACTTTGTTTTGCAAACAATTGAAATCAGCTGTTGTGATGGAGCTTAACATTTGATAAACAGAAATAAAACTAATAACAAATGGTTTATATTACAAAAATTGATCAACTATTGTGATGGAGTTTATCGATTTGGAAGAAATAGATTTATGGCCAGATTTATTAATGAAATAATATCACCAACTAATGGTTTATCTGTCATTTTTTTGGTTTTATGATGCAAGAACGCAACTGGCAATTCTATAAATAGCAACCTTGGCGTAGGAATTAAGGAAATTCCTTACTTTTGTTAAGCATTTTACGATTTAATAACAAAATCGAACGCAAACTTGTATACTTTTGATAGTTCAAGCACAAATAAAACGAAAATCGTTTATATGAACATATTATAATGATGATAGGGAACTGATCAGATAACAGATATATATATATATATATATATATATATATATATATATATATATATATATATATATATATATATATATATATATATATATATATAAGAGGAGAAAGAGTGGTGTAGGGAAAGATGTATATATGTCTGTGAACTTTAAAATCTAAAAAGAAAGAAATTGGAACCTTTCTATTTCTAGAAAGGTGTAGCAACTTCTCTTGAAATTGCTGATTATTGAAGAATTTAAATTCTTCATTGATAGCAATAAAGAAACCTCCAGACAACTGAAGCCGAATGGTGCTGGGATAAGCCTGAAACTTTCAACCACCAACACCACCCTTCAGCATTTCACGCCATGGTACGTGATAGATATATATATATATATATATATATATATATATATATATATATATATATATATATATATATATATATATATATATATATATATAGATATTCATATATGTATATATTTAGAAATCAATTTAAAGATGTAATGTAGGATATAAAGGGTATCATAAAATTTTAATAATTGATACCATACCATTACTACTACTCTTCACACAAATTCGACACGATACTCGACTGATAATTTCAAAACTAATCGATACCGTCGACGATAATTCATACCATGGTAATGGTGCATCACTACTACATATATATATATATATACATATATGCATATATATATATATGAGCATATATAAATATGGCATATATATATATATATATATGAATTATACCTCAAAATTATCAAGATTAGATATTGTTATTCTCATTTTTACAGCTTTTAACTTGAAATTGATCAATGGCAATATGTTTTTTCAAATTGTAAAATAAGAATTCAAATACATGAATTTTTTGGCTCTGCAATGTATCAAGAACAGCATTAGTTATTTTAATTTTTTTATAAAATATTTTATGAGGGACTCAGCAGAAAAGAAACAATCTCAGTAAAAATTAAATTAATAGCACACATATGACTTTTTGAATAGGGCTGGTGCCTGTGAGGTGTGAACTCTTTGTAAAAAAAATTTCTGTTCTTCAAATTTTTTCTCCGCTGGAGAAGCACAGGTCACCTTTATAATTTGATTGAAAGAGAGGTCCATTGTTATGATTCTTTCCACTTTTGTTAATTACAATCTTTTTACATGTATTATAGAATAGATTCTTTCAGATGAATTAATTTTTTCTGATAAAAATAAAGAGAATTTTATCACAAAATTTTATGAAACTAGAAGATCGACTCGTTTCATTAATATAACCCTGGGCTAATTGTTACAATAAGTGTAGGAGTCGCCTCTGCAGTATATATATATATATATATAGCATATAGATATATATATATATATATATATATAAAGATGGACTTTATTCATTGAGTATTATTGGAAAGTATATATGGAGATAGAAAGAGGTATATAGATATATATATATATATATACATATACTATAGATTGATTTTGTCCTTAGAACCCTCAACTGAAGATGAAAGTAAAGACATAAACATTATGAGAGTTATATATATAATGAATGATTTTCAGCCCCTCAGCTAAGTAACATTGTTAAAAATAAATAATAAATTATAAATAACAATGTCCACAATATTTACGATTATATAATATATAAACATATATGCAAATTATAAAATTCACAAAATCACAAAATTATAAAAATTAAACTATTATTAACCCTGCTTTTGATTTAACCCATACTGATGAACCACAAGAATGAATTTAACAGACAATTATTATTTATACTCAAATATAAATAAATTAATTTGTTGCTTGGGAACTTACTAAATTAAACTGTATTTATAATGAGCAGTAATAAATGAAACTATAATATATATAAAATGATTACAGTTAAAATAAATTAAGTTTGATTGAAGATAAATCAGAGTTGAGTTCAGGCTCCAATTCATGAATGTAGAGGCTCTCCAAGATTTTCCTGTCGCGAGTATCAGTGACGGAGGCAAGAATCGAGAAGTCGTTGGTAGTGATGGGATGATCTTTTTCGTGGCTATGGCTACGTATGGATGAAAATTCAGGTGAGGATAGAGGAAGATTGGTACGGAAAGAAAAACCCTTGTGTTTGGCAATCCTGATGCAAAGTTGTAGGCCTGTTTGACCTACATAGCGGGCATTACAGCCAGCACACTTATACAAGTAGACTATCGAGGAGTGCAACTCTTTTGGGATTAAATCTTTGGACCTGAAAAAGTTACTAATTTTGAAGTTATTAGTAGGAATAAAAATAAAGGTGGCAAATGGGAAGTGTCTCGTTAATATAGGTCTGAGGGTTCTAATAAGGGTGTCGGTGAATCGACCTGTGTAAGGAATCTTGAGGTAAATTTTCTGTTTAGGGACATCAAAAGTGGGAGTAGGTGGTCTAAAATGGTTCTCAAGGAAGTTAAATATGATTTTATCAACAAGGTATGAAGGAAAGAGATTAAAATTAGCGAAGCTCCTTAAATATTGGAGTTCTGAATGAAAAGAAATCCAAGAGGAACATACCTTAAAGGCCCGGTTTATTCTGCCTGTAAAGCCGGACAATTTAAACTTATCTGGAAGAAAGCTGAAGAAGTGAGTGCCTAATTGGGTGGAGGTCGGCTTGCGGTAAATCTGTGTAGAAAAAGAACCATTAGTGCGAGAGACGCCAACATCAAGGAACGGAAGGAAACCATCCACTTCAGATTCCATGGAAAATTTGATATTTTTATGTTGCTTATTAAGGAAATTTAAAAATAAGTCGGCATGTTCTTTGTTAGAAAAAATTAAGAAGCAGTCATCCACATATCTTTTGTAGACAATGGGTTTGAAGGCTGGGGGGCATTTTTCGAGCCAAGACTGTTCATGATAGCAGAGGAAGGCGTTGGCGAAGGAGGGACCCAGAGGTGAACCCATAGCCACACCATCAATCTGTTGATAAAGGATGTTATTAAACAGAAAAATAGAATCTGAGGTGGCTAAATTGATAAATTTTGTAAATTGTCTCTTATTGAGACCTCCTATACATTCTTGGTTAGAAAACAAAGTATTGGAAATGATTTCACGGGTTTCGGCAACAGGAACGTTAGTAAAAAGGGACTGAATATCAAAACTCACCATAAAGGCTTGAGGGAGTGAAAGAGATGAAATATAATCCACGAATTCAAAAGAACTATGAAGGGTATGTTGGTTGTGGGTAATGGGGTCAATCAATGGCACAAGAAATTTCGAAAGACTGTAGGTGGGGGTGTTAAGAGCTGAGAGGATAGGACGGAGGGGGACGTCAGGTTTGTGAGTTTTGGGAAGCCCATACAGTAAGCCTGGCTGGCTACCAGATACGTGAAGTGAGTCAAAGTTAGAGTTGGCAGATTTTAGGGACCTGACAAAGTTATTAATCTTATCCTCTACTCTAAGTAAATGTTTAAAAATACAACCTGTAAGCAGTTTAAATTTTGAGACATCGTTCAAAATGTTGTTCATTTTATGAAGATAGGATGCTTTATTAAGAAGCACTACCCCTTTTCCCTTGTCTGGGCGACATATGATGATGGATTTGTCCTTTCCTAAGTCTCTCAGAATATTTAGATCCTTAAAGCTAAAAACAGGGGAGAAAATTTTCTTTGAGTTAAATGAGTAGAAGAATTTTTTGAGAACATACCTGACATCTCCAGTCCAATCCATGCCATGAACACCATGAAGGC
>JABUQX010016349.1:0-5000 GCA_015478945.1 Trachelipus rathkii | reverse complement strand
AGTGATATATATATATGAAAGATATATATATATATATATATATATATAAAAGTGTGAAAGCTACTGAAAAAATGTTCTGAATAAACAGATTAAATAAAAGAAAGCAAAATTCCTCTCAAAACAAAGAATTTAAGATAAGAAGATCTCTCAAAAGTACATCCTTTTGAAAACGTTGAAATCTTGATTACTTTGTTGTCTCCCATTCTTCCTCTTTGTCTGCTTCTGTCTTTTGCCCTTTTATTAGTTTTAGTCTTCGAATTTTCCTATCGAGCGCCCTTTCGCAGAAGTGAAATAAATGCATTTAACACGAACGGAATTTACTCTACTTGAAATCATTTCGCTCATGTTTATATATATATATATATATATATATATATATATATATATATATATATATATATATATATATATATATATATATATATTAAAAAAATATATATATATATATATATATATATATATATATATATATATATAGTATATATATATATATATATATATATATTTAGACCCAGTAACCTTACTACTTATCTTCTTGTGTATATATATATATATATATAGAGATATATATATATATATATATATATATATATATAGCATATATATATATATATATATATATATATATATCATGGCTGGATTTCGCAAATCAATCAATCAATAAATCATTATATATATATATATATTATACAGTATATATATATATATATATGCAGCATATATATATATATATATAGGATATATATATATATATATATATATATATATATATATATATATATATATATATATATATATTAGCGACAATGCAAGAGAATGAATGGTTTCATATATGAATCACTCACTGTATTGCACATATTCTAACATTTGAATTTCAATAGGCCTACAACACTCGAAAAAGAATTTAGTAATTTTTAATGAAACTTAAATCGAATACGATTTCAATATCCCCGTATTTATAAAACTAACAGCTCAATTTTATTAAAAACACACAAAATCAGTAATAAATTAATATAATAAATAATATGAAAATCGTATTATTACTAACTAAAACTCCACACAAAATCATTCCCATTAATAACATGAAAATGGAGCTACTGCTGGTCTGCAGAGGCATGCTACAAAGTAGCCGAGGAAGAGTCTAGATCTGTCAAAATTTTCTCAGACTTCCGGTTTTGAGTCAATAATTAAATGAAATTAAGAATTAAATAAGTCGGTATAAGAGATGAGCATAAAATTCTTAATTAGTTAATTATAATGTTATTAATAATATTATTATTATTTCTTGCTAATGCAATTTAAATGGGGATTATTTAAAAAAAAAATGACTGCTACTGAGTCGTCAGGCACATCCAAAGTTGCCTAGCCTTAGAGAATAAGGAACTATTTTTTTGACTCTGAGAAGTAACAATTGCCACCGATCGCTACTAGAAAAAAGAAGAATAGAAATTGATGCCCGCATCTTAAAGCTAGCCTTCGAACGAAATCATTATATATATATATATATATATATATATATATATATATATATATATATATATATATATATATATGTATCTTATATATAGATATTAAGAAATATATTTTATATATATATATATATATATATATATATATATGCTGACTTTTTAATATTTTTTGGGCTCACTAAGGCAAGTAGGCGTTGCCTACTCTGCCTACCCCCAAAAGCCGCCACTGCTATAGTCTTAATCGATATATATATATATATATATATATATATATATATATATATATATATATATATATATATATATATATATATATATATATATATATATATATATAGAGAGTATATATGAGTATATATGCAACCCCCAAATTATCTCACTAGATATATTGAGTTAGTTCCTATTTGGGTAACATTGTTTTTCTTTCTCAAATTCAGGTATTAGAATTTAAAATATATTAATTATTTTTGCACTGAAATGTGCACAGAAACAAATAAATGTTTATTTTAAATTTTTGTTAAGTAAAACGAGTGTTTTAATAGATCCTAAGGTAGAAAAAACACTTGCAAAAAAAATTCACGAATATGTATAGTGTATTCTGTCTTCAAATTTTCTCTCCGCTTTTTCGGAGAAGCACGAGCAGTCACCTTTTATAATTGATTCAAAGTAGTAGTATTCAATGGCGCTACATTCTTGCACTTTTGTTTAAATTTTACATAATCTTTATGCATTATGTAATATATTTTTTCAGACCAATTTTCGCATAAAAATAGAGAATTTTATCGTAACGTTACGAAATTATAGAAGATCGATCGTTTGTGACATAATCTCGTGCTAAGCACGAGTAGCACAAGTGTAGAGTGCTCTAAATATATATATATATATATATATATATATGATAATTATAATTATATATATATATATATATATATATATATATATATATATATATATATATATATATATATATATATATACACGAATATATATATAAAGTTCGGGGAATTTGAACAGCCTGAGCGAACTGATTTAGTATGCCTTCTGCAGGTTAGACGAGGCCAGTAGCACGTTTTGTGAATCGTTTTGCGCCACCAAATCACGCAGATGGAAGAAAGAGTCTTGTTTAGTGCGTTATTGTAAGGGTAGGTTGCATTAATTCTGCCTTTTTTTTTTTGTTTTTGAGAAGATTTTGATTTTGTTTAATCTGTTTATTCAGAACATTTTTTTCAGCCATATTTATATATATATGAGAGTATATAGTATATATATATATATGTATAGAGGTATATATATGTATATATATATATATATATATATATATATATATATAATGTGCGTGTGTGTATTTGTAATTATCTTCTTTCAAAGTCATTTAAATCAATTAATAAGAAATGCAAATATTTAAAAATTGCTCATAATGAACATTTTCATGCATCGTTAATGAAATGTTCGTTCTGATTTTCACTCTGAAGGAAAAATGGAAATGAAAAGGACTTTTGATCGTTAATTTGTCGGAATTGAGAATACCAAATTAATACTGAACATTATAATATATTAGCAGTTCACCCTTTAGGAATTAAGTTTTTTTTTTTTTTTTTTTAAATCCTCTTTTTGAACAATAGAAAGTGTTATTTTTTTGTTGTAAAAAGTAAGAAAATTAATTAAATTTTCTGATTTCAGAATGACGCATAAATTCGCTGAGGCTCTGAATTATTTTCAGAATTTAAAATTACCAACACAAATGGATTTTTATATATAAATAGTAAGATATATATATATATATATATATATATATATATATATATATATATAAGATAAAGATATATATATATATATATGTTATATATAGATATATATATATATATATATGAGAGTATATATGTATATATATATATATATATATATATATATATATATATATATATATATATATATATATATATATATATATATATATATATATATTATATATATATATATATATATATATATATATATATATATATATATATATATATATATATATAATTCCCTTTAACCTCGAGTCGTTACTTGTCATTCTAAATATTAAGATAAGAATGCTAATTTCAAGTTAAAATTCAAACAGTCTTTCACAGAAAAGATAATTAAACATATTTAGAATTTAATTCTTTTAAAACTGGGAATTTAAACTAATATGCAACAAAAGAGTTTCGACGTCAATGCATTGCAATACTAAATCGAGTCTTATGAGATTTCCAAATTAATATTATAAATAAAGAAAAATTAAATAAAAAAAAAATAATTGAAGAATTGCTTGGGAAGTATAATTTCAATCTGATGTTCTAGCAAATTTCCGGTAGAATAGTTTATTTAACTTCTGAAATAAGAGCTAGGATGTTTCGGAAATTTATCTTTATAATTTATATTATATCGCTCATTTGCGCAAGAATGGCTTCACTAAAAATTGTTTGTTGAGTTATTGCTACGGAAAGAAAAGGTATTGATGTTTTTTTTTAGCTCCAAAAGTATCATATTTTATCTATTAAATCTCCCGACGAGGTAGCATTTCTTCGTTACGAACTCCTTATCCTTTGTATTATAATTTGAAATTTCAAATGCACTTTTTGAAAAAGTGTTGAGATTGAGATATACCGTTCTTGGCTTCTTGCAAGACATCGAAAGATTTTTCTATCATTTGAACCCCGTTATACACCATTACACAAACATATACATACACACACACACACACACACATATATACATAATCAATCAATAGTAGCAATATATATATATATATATATATATATATATATATATATATATATATATATATATATATATATAGCAGGGCTGCGGAGTCGTATAAGGCGTATATATATATGTAATGTTGTTTGTTAGCATGAACGGCAGAAATATTCCTTCTCTCTGCTTTTAAATAAAAAATTGGAGAATTAAGGACTCTTAAAACGTTAAAGAGAATCTTGTTCGCTCAAAGATCGATGAAAGACGTAAACCGAATATTCAAATTAATGAACGGAATGCACTACCTTACCCCTCTCTCTCTCTCTCTTTGTGTGTGTGTTGAGCCAGAGCCGGCAAAAAATAATTGAATAATAAATAATAACTGTAAGTGAAATGGATTGTTAACTTCTGTAGGAAAGATATATGCTGGTGTCTTGTTTAAAAGAGTGCTTAAAAAAAAAAATTTAATTTTCTCTCTCCCCCTCTCTCTGCAATCTAAATGGCAAGCACGCATACAAGCAGGCATATATATATATATATATATATATATATATATATATATATATATATATATATATATATATATATATATATATAATATTTGGTTATTATTATTATTATTGTTTATTATTATTATTTTTTTTATTATTATTATTATTATTATTATTATTTATTATTATTACATATATTATTATTATTATTATTATTATTATTATTATTATTATTATTATTATTATTACATATATTATTATTATTATTATTATTATCATCAATATCATCATCATCATCATCATCATTTATCATCAT
>JABUQX010016348.1:17500-20009 GCA_015478945.1 Trachelipus rathkii | reverse complement strand
GTTGTACTTCGTTCAGTTTCAGATTTCAGGTGTTTAACCGTTTTCGCATTTAACGTGAAACGGTTTCGCGTTTTTCGTGTATAACTTCACTCATATGTAAAAAAAGATAATCTGTGTAATGATAAGTGCAACATGCAATATTTTTAATAAAATAAAGTATTTTGATTTTTTATTTTCATATTTTTTTAATTATTATTATTATTATTATTATTATTATTATTATTATTATGTATTATTATTATTATTATTATTATTATTATTATTATTATTATTAGTATTGTAATCATAATATAGTATTATTATTATTATTAATATGATTATTTTTTTTATTACAATCAAAGTTGAGTGTGTGTGTGTGTGTGTGTGTGTGTTATTATTATTATTATTATTATTATTATTATTATTATTATTATTATTATTATTATTATTATTATTATTATTATTATTATTATTATTATTATTATTATTATTATTATTATTATTATTATAATTATTATAATTATTATAATTATTATAATTATAATTATAATTATTATTATTATTATTATTATTATTATTATTATGTGTATGTGTAATATTATTATTATTATTATTATTATTATTATTATTATTATTATTATTATTATTATTATTATTATTATTATTACTACTATTATTATTATTATTACTATTATTATTATTATTATTATTATTATTATTATTATTATTATTATTATTATTATTATTATTATTATTATTATTATTATTATTATTATTATTATTATTATTATTATTATTATTATTATTTTATTATTATTATTATTATTATTATTATTATTATTATTATTATTATTATTATTATTATTATTATTATTATATTATTATTATTATTATTATTATTATTATTATTATTATTATTATTATTATTATTATTAGAAACAATAAATCAGCATTTGTCTTGATATAATTTTTGCAAGATTTTTCTAAATTCCTAGAAACCTTCCTAACATTTTCGTTAATTTTCTTCAGGATAATTCTTTATTAAAATAAAATTATTACCTTCTGAAACGATCCAAGCTTTCGTCCACTCACGTTGGACATTTTCAAGGATATTAAGATTGAGGTCAAAATTAAAATTGAAATAATACAATTATTGCAAAAATAACAAGTAAGATTAAAACTATAATTTAAAATTTGCGAAAAAGAAATGTGAAGTTTATAATTTAGATTGTCTTTTTTCTTTCTTTCTTCTAAGTAAAAATGTTAAGGTAATCGGACATTTCGTTATATTTTATATTAATGTCCGGTCTATGTTTTCTTATAAGAAGGGACTCCGCCAGTCTAAGATCAGAAAATTCCCTCTTTTTATTCAAAATTTTAAAGTAATTTACTATTTCATTATTGTGCAATTTTTTATGTTCTGCCTGCATATGGTGTTGTATCTTACTTGGTTTGTACTTGTGCTGCAACATACGCTGCCAAAGTGTATTCGTCGTATAACCAATGTAAGTGGCGTTACATCCACTCTCATTGCAATAGAATTGGTACACGACTTTGGTACACTCGCCAGCAGATGGTACATCACGAGCACTAAAGCAAGAAAATAATTTTGTTGGTTGATAATATCTTGTAATAGTGATTGTTTCATTATTTTTCCCTTTAACATGTTTCTTTAAAATAACTTCGCTCTTGTAATAGAATATCAAGTTATTATTATCATGTTTGTCGTTAGGGTCAGCCAATATATTTAATTTTTTTTATGCTTTTTTCCGTTAAATATTGAGGAAAACCATTATTAATTAGTAGCTTACATATTTTTATTTCTTTATCAAAGGGCTCACAATTAGATGCTATTTTGTGGGCTCTGTATACAAGTGTTTTTATTATAGATATTTTATAGGCCAAAGGTGTATATGTGAATCGAAATTCATATATAGACTCTCTTATCGGTGTTTTTAATGTAAATATCTCTTTCAATTGTGCCATCGTTGGTTATTTTCATTTTAATATCTAAAAAATTAAAGTTATTGTTTGTGCATTCCTCATATGTAAATTTTAATTTGCTATTGATCTGAAGTTTGTGGATAAAATTTTGAAAGCTGTTATGATCTTTAAAAATTACACATGTGTCATCAACGTATCTCACGTAAAAGAAGGGATTAAAGATTTTATTTTCTTTGAGAATTTTGTTCTCTATTTCAGACATATAGAAGTTCGCGAATGTTGGTCCAAGGGGCGATCCCATTGAGACTTTATTTTTGTTGAATCCAAAGTTTGTTTTTAAATTCAAAAGGCGTTTTTGTGATGCCAGTTATGGGCAGGCGTTTTCAAAATTTCTTTTTCTCTTTTTTTCTTTTTCTTTTTCGTATATTTTAAATTATAGTTTTAATTTTACCTATATTTGTAATAATTGTATTATTTTAATTTTAATTTTGGCTTCGTTCTTAAAATAAAGTCATATCCTTAAAAATGTCCAACGTGAATGGACTAAAGCTTGGATCGTTTCAGAAGGTAATAATTTTGTTTTATT